>WAAD01029875.1:27250-59155 GCA_013389945.1 Fregata magnificens
GGCTCCTGCCCAAGCCCTCTGCAGGCAGCCTGCCTGCCCTGCCTGCCCTTCCCACGCCCCGCGCCCGTGCGGGCAAGACGGTGGGGTCCTTCCAAACGCACCGGCTGGTTCAAAGCCTTCTTTTTCTAACCAATGGCCAGGGATTATTAACACACTATTAAAACTCCGATCAGAGCACCTTAATGAGACCTTCACTTATTAGCGATGGGAGCGAATTTCAGAGGAGTAAAGCGGTCAGTTAAGCCATGCCTCTAGTTCCCAGACTACGCAAATGAGGCTTTTCCCTAACTTCTCTTGGCATTCAGAGGCTGAACTCTTTATCCTCCAGCGTGAGGCGGTCATCAGGACCAGAGCAGGTTTGTACGACAAAACAAGCAAGCAAAGAAACCTGATTTTAAGGGTAAAATCGTTTCAGGGTATTTGCTGCAGAGCAGAGGCATCTCTGGGGTGCTCGTGGTGTGTTTCGGAGCGGGGTACACCCCCCCTCCCCCCGCCGTGCACACACCAGCCAGCTGGTAGGGCTCCTTCTTCTCCACACTCAGCTTTTACAGCCTACTGAACTTGACAGAAAAATGAAGCTTTCCCTTTCCCAAACTTCCATTCTTTTGCTAGCCCAGGCTCAAAATTGCCGTTCTCAGCCCGTACCGGGAAACCTCCACGCAGCAGTAATCAGGCAGAGGACAAAACGCATCCTCAAGGCGACTAAGAAAGGACCTGAAAAACTTCAGAGTAGAGAAACACAAACAAATACATTTTCCAGTGCAGATTTATTATGGCTTCCGTCTGTTTTGCTGAGTGCGAGTCAACCAGAAGGGGAAATACCGGCCCGCTTTGACAGCGAGCGAGTCTTAAAAATTACGGATCGAATCAAAGTTTCAGGAGCAATTGAAAAAGCGCTCAGAAACCCAGCCCCGAGCCTTTTGGGTACCGCTTCGTGAGCACGGCCTCCCCCCGCTCAGGGGTCGCCTGCTTTCAGAGAGCCGAGCTGTCACCCGAGGGGACCCGCGGGGCGCGGCCCGGGCGGCGGCTGCCCCGNCGCCGCGGCCCCCGGAGCACCCAGCCTGCTCCTCCAAACCCGGGTCTCTCCTAAGCCCCCGTTACCAACACTCCCTCTGGTCAACTGCCAGTGACTTGCTGCCCCGAGCCTTCGGAAAGCTGTTTTCCCGGGTCAGGTCTGTTTAGGACCCAACGTGGTCCTCCCCTCGTTATACTTAATTTAAAACACCAGGAAGATGTTATTTGTTGTCGAACTAAATAGAACGTATCACCTCTAGTTAAATTTGTAAATTATATTATGCTGCTGTTCTGGCTTTGTTTTTCATAGTTTTTAAAAATCTGAACAAATCAATTATATTAGCCATATGGCTTGATCATATCAGCTAATTTCCATTTTTGTACAGTAATTGTTGTTTAAACACTGACAACTTATTAGTTAAGGTGTTTAGGAAAGATCTCTCCAGTCCTGTCTTATTTAAAAGATGATTGAAATGACAATGAATACTCCAAGTAAAGTCGTTAAACCATTCCTCCCCGTATTTTTCACTTCCTGTGTATTTAAAGAGTTCACAACAACAGTAGCTGAGCTACAGCCTGATTTATACTTCTGGAATGGAGGCTGTGAGGCCATCAGGCTTTCAATTCCATCTATTCCAGTTTGTAATGATTTGCTTAAAAGGAGCCAGTTTTTGGTATGCAGCAGGTAAGTAGTCATTTTTCTTAGTTATTTTAAAGGTGTGTAGTATTGAGAATGTACAAGTGGTTCCACTCTGGCATTTGCACACTGCAAATATAAAACTTCACCCCTCAGTGATCTTAATACTTCGTCCATTAAATGTACTTACTCATTTAAATGGGAGTGTATTTAACTGCTAGACAGATGGTCTACAGTGCGCAAAATTATAAAGCAGGGGTTTGTGTACGTTGCCATATTTTAGACTCCAGATTTCCTGCTTCCCTATACATTTTTGCAAGCAGTTTATTTTTCCATACAAAATACTAACACAGGTGGAGAAGCAGTCTGGAATTCATTTCTTCTGCTATCAGAGATCCAGAGCACAGTCCTTCAGGCAATCTTAATTTTCTGACAAGGCTTTTAACTACTTCGGTACTTAAGATTTTTAGAGCATTTAAAAAACCATTCTGAAATGCTCTTTAGCACACTGGGATTTTAAATATTTGACAGACATTTCTGATCGTATTTACTTTATTGAGTAAATACTGAAAAAATACCTTGGCGCCACATCAGCAAAACCGAAGCAGTGACCACGCAATGAGAACGGGCAATTATTTTAAGCTGAAGTGTACTACAAATGAAAGGAGAAGGTCGCAAAAAAATTGCAGAAAGTTAGGAAACACCAAAACTGAGGTTTGCATTACAAACTGACTGCATTTGCTGTAGGCCTGTCTCACCCAGGCACAGAGGAGCTGGTGTTCACTCACTGATCCGCTAATTAAGCCGGTGCGTTTATCTTGCCCAAGTATGGTTCTCAGCAATATTTCTCATGCAAGAGTCTGACTCTGGGTTAAATACAGATTTGGTAATTTTCTGACTGGACCGTCTGTGGTTCTCCTCACTCCCATTGCTGTGTACCTCACAAACATTAACAAATTAACTCTCAGAATGACTCTATATGGTGAGGATTTAACAACTGGGATCCCAAAGATCAGAGACACATGAAATCTGCATTCATTTTGTATGTCCCATGGAGGATACTGAGCTCATAATTTTGGTGTAGTTAGCAATGTTATTTGCTCATTGCTTTGCAAACCAAAATATTGAATGTGATTTTAAACCCTTCACGTGGAAAATACAGTTTGTAACCACTTATGAAAAGCTGGATTTAAATGTTGTGCTTAGCATTGTATGGAAGTTCTGTAGCAAGGCAGGGGTTGAATTGTATTAATCAAGGCAGCATTCATCTATCCTATGAGACCATTCCCTCCCGTGCTTCACAAAGCATTGCCAGCATCATTTAACTTCTCCAGCAAATGGCTGGGGTTGTACCGATATCAGACTTTCACTATACAGCCCTGGGTCACTTTCAGAGGAACTTGTATCTGCCCTGGATGAGTTCAGCCATTCACGCAGCAACAGAGATTAGGATTTTATCCTCCATGATTGCATCATAGTGCAATCACAGCTGGTGGGGTAAGGTGAGATAAGGCTGCATAAATCACCCTGAAACTGTCAGTTCCCAAGTTCCAAATGCTTGACTTTTCAATCATAACTTCCTTTTGAAATAGCTCTTTGCATCCCGTTTCCTAGATTAAAGAATCAGTAAATGATCAATCTTTTGCCCGGAAACATCCCACCATGATCCACCAGTACCTGGAACCGTGCTGGGTGGACCTGTTAGGGTAGCAAGCAGAGGGGAGTGGCATACGTATTGGCATCAGGGGCTGGCATACATACTGCTATTCACTAACAGGAGAAGAACATCAAAGTTCGATTGTCAGATCAAGAAGTGAGTCTGTTGTAAAGGACACAGACCCCTCTCTTGATGTTTCCACCAACTCTGAGCCCTTCTGTTCATGTTAGGTTTTGCTCATCCCCTTCCCCCAGTGCAGTTGCAGACTGTCACTCTTCCCGCTGATTGTCAGAGCTTAGACCTTTCAATTGTCCCAAATAGTCACTGTGGGCCTGATCTAAAATTCAGTGAAATCTCTGGGATTTGGATCGGACCTATGTATTTGCAACTGGGTTACATGATTCAATGGCTTGTTTGAACAAAAAAGTCAAGTTGCTTTTTTGCTAGTCACTTTTAGCCACTTACCAGAAATCTGGCTGTGCTTAAACAGAAGATATGACCTGTGGGTGAGCCAGCCAGGTCAGGGGAAAGAAGGGAAGACTGGAAGTAGCATAACTTTTTCACAGGCTTGTTAGATACAGAATTTATAGTTTTGAGAGACCTGGGTGTTCTTGTTAACACAGACAAATAAGCAAAGCATGGACTATCATTTCAGTCTGCTGTAGACTTACTCATTGTCACTGTGGGTTTCTCCTTAGGAACCTGGCAGAAGCAAGTCCTAACAAGCAATAGATTTAACAGGGACATGAGGGATTTTATGTGAAATGAAGTCTGCACTGCTCATGACACATTCAATTTGGGGAGACCTGTTTGTAGATCTGTAGTTACACGTTTGCAGTTCTGATAAGGTGTTCAAGAAAGAGATAAGCTGCCACAATTCACATTGTACCAAAAGGCATGCTGAGGCACTCAGCTCTTGCATGACATAGAGCAATCCCATCTCTGATGACTTTTTCTTCTTCCACCTCTTTGTCCAATGTTGGGACACTGTGAATGCATAGTAGATGGGTTTCTCTGGTTTTTGGTCAGAGCGCTTGCTTTTTATGTTCCACGAGGTTTGTTTTACTGCCCAAACCAGGGAAATGTAAACCCTAGAAGAAACTGTGATTATCATTTGGGAAGAAACAAGTCATTTTCAGAAGGAAGTATAAAGGCCCCAAAGCTCATCTGTGTATGAGAAGGAAATATGGTCAAGGGACTAACTGAATTCTGTGGCGTAGTCTTCACACAGATCAACAGGCACATTGCATTAGCTTCAGTGTTTTCCAGATTTACTTTTGGCTACACTTCGGTGTTGATCAGTCCCCAGCCACACCACACAACTATTTCAAACATAACCCAGAGATCATTTTATCCATTCAGATTTAAGATCTGGAAAAGAGAAATTGGTATGCATCAGAGCTGTCATTCCAACTCTCGGGGTTTGTCCAACCCTTGGGGTTTGGGCAACTGCCATTGGAAAGACTGTAACACTTTCATTACTCTCATGAGTTGGTCAGTTAAAAAAAATTCTGTCAAAAATGTGAAATTCACACTTCTGCCGGTTTGTCACCTCCTAGACATGTATGGAAGATGCTTGAGAGAGGACAACATTACCAATCAGTTAATTATCAGCTTCAGACAGAGCAAAGTGGGCAAGTGAATGGGGTCTTGCATTTTAGTATCTGCTCCAATTATACATCTATGTGCTTAATTATATTATCTTTACAGAGTTGCCTATGACCCATTATCTAAACATATGTATGGAAATACAAATCTTAGGAATTTGTATGAGAGAAGTTCAAGAGAAAGGGTGAGAATGGAGGACATGGTTTGGTTTGAAGGGATTTGACGTCTTCGAGAGAAAACAATATAATTTTCTTCAAGGAAAGAGGGTCCTAGTTTTTATTGTCCATTCTGTCCCTGCTGATCTTTGTGGTCTGTTTCTCATGGCAGAGTCCTAAACCATTGGAAGGGGACTAATCCAGTCAGAAACGTGAATGAGGAGGAAAAAAGTAGGACAAAGGGTTCCTGACTCACATTTGCAGCCGCTCAGCTTAATAGAGAGAATAGTAACATTTCAGTAAGCTAAAAGTGAATAAAAGTTGTTTTTCAGACATGTACTGAATCATTTCTAGTGCCTTATAAAGCATTATTTGGTTGACAATGTCTCTTAAAATATCTGTTTATGAAATGCAGTGTTACTTCATGAAATTTACCATTTTGCTCCATGAAAAATAGCCCTTTTTCTCTGAAAAAAAAAACCCAACACAGAGTTAGCAGCAGAATCTTTAATGTCAAGAAATGGGCAAGATGTCAGTTTTATGCCGCATCAGAAAGACAGATATATATGTTTCTCCATTTCTCCTATCCTATTTATGATTGTTGCAATCACAAATAATGTAGCCGAGATCTAGTATCTACTTGACCTGTATGTATTGCTACATCTTGCTCCAAGGGTAACAGCACTTTGTCATATCTATTTCTCTTCCTTGGGTTTTTATCTAGTATTTAACTCTGTCTATTCTTCAGGAGCCCAGGAGCATGACTCTGTAGTATGTAGTGCTTCCCTTTAAAGAAACTCAGTTGCTGTGCAAAGGCCATACCCAAACCCCACCTGAGATTAACATATATGACATGTTTCTTATTAAAAGGCTGGAATTCATAACTTTTTCTCTGTGCACGTTACAACTGAGACGGCAAAATTCAGATGGTAAAACCAGAGTGTGATGGTTTTTATTCTGGTGGGTGGCATGCCATCTGCTATAACATGTTGCAGTGCCTTCTCGTATTTTGTAAAAGCACTTTCTGTATCATGTTTTGAAACTAAACATTTGTTTAACTAAAATAAAGATAATTTTTAGCTAAAATTACATTTAGCTTTCATTAACTTAATCTCAGTTCACATATTAATTTATAAACTATTATTTACATTTGTGAAGAAAAAATGTATTGCTGTGCAGATAGGTCTGTGTAATTAGTTTGTAAATGAAAAAATCCATTTAAGTTTTCATAGATCTTTTGGGAATCCTTGAATGTTGGATGTCCTGCTTGAATAGGTCATTACGCATATAGGTTCTACAGCTCATTTTTGGTCAGATCATGACTTTTTGGGAGCCAATTTTTTGGGAAAGTTTACCTCTATCTCCATCTGCCTCTATCTTCCTATCTTCTATATCATCTCCTAGTAGCTTTCTCCTGACAGACATCTGGACAATGCCCTACTAGGCTTACCTTGGACTGCTACTAGCAGTTTTCCAGGTAAAAGCCCTTCCTTTCCTCTAGGAATTAAAGCATATGAACACTCTTTTGCTCAGCTAAACTATTAGCCTGTCATCAAACTATTGAAGAATAAAATGTTCTTTTTCTCTTGCAAAGCAGTGTGCAAATCTCAGCAGGAAGCTTTTTCATGTTATGATCCTTATATTTCATCTGAGTGCTAAATGCATGAAACTGGTTACTGATAATGATCTAGCTTGGGTACTAAAATGTTGCAGGAATTTTCTATCTTTGAGAAACGCCACAACATTTGTGTAGTCGTTCTGGTCTCACGTAAAAGTTGTTGCACATTTTGAGGAGGTTGCCCCAAGGATTTGGAACATCATTTCTCTTTTCTAGAAGACCCTCTCTAAATTATCTCCTTTTTGAATTTTTCAGTCTGGAGGGCAGGGTAGTGAAAGAGCTTCCATAAAAATTTCTATTCCATACTGAACCCATCAGAAAAAGTGCCTTTTATCACAAGTTGAAAATACTGATCAATTAAAGCAAGAGAAGATAAATTGCTACTTGAGTTCAGTTTGATAAATGTTCACCAGCTACCTGAGAACAGCTACTTTCAAAACTAGGCAGAGATGATATTGCAGAAGAACGAAGTTAGGAAGCGTGGCCATATGTAAGAGGAGTAACGTAGGTGGGATTTGCCATGGGATCCTTGTGCAGCATTAAGGTGGACGACATTTTGCTTGTTGTTCTGCTGGATGTCCCACTGTCTCCACCTCAAACCTGGGATCAAAATCAAGCACGTTGTCAGCAAGCACAATTTCTGAGATGCTAGAGATAAGTTTTATAAGCTATATGACCCACTGCCTGACAGGGACATTGGATGGAGCACCTGGGGTAATGGCAACTGCAGTACTGAAGGAATCTGTGCAAGAAATGAACTACACACGGCACTTTGTACTTTGCTTTTGCTTGGATTGCATACTGCGTTTTGGCTTGAACTCCATTCCTTTTCTTGCCCCCCTCGTAACATTAATACCCTCTTTGGTCACACTAACAAGACGAATAAAACTATGTTCTTTCTGAATCTATTACAGCTGCCCTTCTACATGTAAAGAAATAAGGATTCACCAGAAAAGCAGGTGACTATTGCCGTCAACTGGGGTAATACCCTGGTCCTAGCTACTCATTATAGAAAAAATATTTTGATCTATACTTGACTTGCCAACAGCATCAGCACTTGACCTACAAAAAGGTCTGTCAGGGACAAAATAACCCAGGTCCATTAGCAAATCCTCCGATTATAGCCCTTTGCAGTCTCATTATAACTGGCCCTGAGACAACATGTTGCAATGTATCTCTCGCTGGACAATCAGAGTGACTCATTAGAGCTACATGGCATGAATGCAAACACAAACAGCATCCTCCCACTCCTCACCCTCCTTTGAGTCAAGGCATGTAACAGTATCTGCGCTGCCCTGTCTGCAGCTCATCCAGCCACTCTCTAATGACCTTTAAACAAACTAGGGGTGCAGCTCTAACAGCTCAGTGCCGGGTGTGAATTACATGACCCATCCAAAAACCTGGGTAAATACACCATCTGTTGATGTTACTCCATGCTGAGCACCCTGCTACCCTGGCTATGCTGCCAACAACATCCAAGCCTAATGAGTTTAAAGCTAGCTCAAGAGTGCCTCCATTTGATTGCATTTTAGACATATCCTTGAAATTGCCTATGCTTTCAGGTCTTGCTTTCTGTTCCTCTGTCGGGTGAAGTATTCTGCAGTAGTCTTTATTGTTTCCCATGGAGCTACTTTAAATAACGTAACAGAGTTGCAACTTGTCTGACAAACTAGACAGATCAATTCATTCACTTTCCTAAGGTATGGAGTTTTTGATTAATTTTTGGTCATCCTTGGTCCATATTTTCAGCACATATTTCAGTGTGGATGCAGAGCAGAGCTGCTGGGACTGGACTGTTCTAGTGCTGAGCTCATTGATGCTGTGAACAGAAATGAAATCAAGTCCCTGCTTCGTCTGATTGTACCTGCGACAGAGTAGGCGGTGGTATATCAACATGGAAAGAAATGCTTCAGTATTACCTAAGCCTCGGATGAAACACGTGAGCTGAGGTTGTGCGTGGGTAAACAAGGATTTGGGACATAAGCTGGCTCCGCTCTTTCTCTGAGTGGTAGGCTGGGTGCCTGGCCAGAGCCATTCATGGAGGTGAAGAAGCTCATCTGGGTGGTTGGAGGGCTACAGCCTGACAGTCTTTTAAAACCCAGGTTTCTACATGAGGTGGTGGACACATGTTGAGATGCATTTGATGGAGGAGAAAATTAATTTGATTAATTAGTGTGGGTGTGTCTACCATAGAGTTGTAGTTTAGGGTGCTTCTGCAGAGAATATTCCAGTTGTCTACCTTTTTCTGCTTTGCTTCATGTGGTAGGCTAACCTCAGAGCACACCTGGATTCATTTCAGATGAACTAACCTGGGTGGTGTCTTCCTGTGCACCAGCCACAAATGAACATTCAGCCCACGGGACTGAGCTAGAGCTAGCAGAAGCAGAAAGTCCCTGAAATATGTAGGACGCAGCTGTCAGGTCCTAGCACTGTTTGTCTGTACTACTTGCTAACAAAGGCATAATCTGCTGGTGGGCAGGCAGGGGGAGATGCTTCTACGGATTATTAACAGCTGCTGTGCCTTTTCTCTCTTGCTCTCTTATTGAAAACACTTTCTCTGTTTATTTAAGTGAAATATTTTTCTTAAGACACTTAAGAGGATAGATTATGATATCATCAAGACAGTGTGTTCCTCCCTGCATGAGCCTCCATCTACTTGAAAAAGAAACTGTGATAGTCTGCCAGTCGAGACATCCAACTCAAGGTTCAAAGTAAATTAGAAACAGTCTCAAAATCAACACAAATAAACCAATATTTAAATAATTAATGTAAAAATAAGTATTTTGTCAGTGGTATGAACTATTACATGTTGTGGGATTCTAGCACGCATTTTTCTTTACAGTTGGTATTTTTCAGCTCAGTGCTGATAGTTGCCATCTTGCCGGCAAGTAAAGTCATCTGTGACACTGGCAGGTGGGAGGCCAACGTGAGAGCATGAAAACATTTATCAGTCTCTTTCATATAGCTTTAACAGTCAGAAGAAAAAGTTTTATTATTTAAACAGAGCTTTAATATAAACTTTGTATTAAACTTTGCTTAAATAATAAAGCTTTTTTCTTCTGACTGTTAAATTAATATTAAAGCAGGTTGGAAACGAGTTTACGGTTTCTTCCACCAGGTTCTCCCACTGCTAGTATACATTTATAACTGCTCCCCGGCCTGTCTCTTCTGTGTATTATAAACTTCTCCCATTTACTGTTTGGGTGATACTGAGTACCCCAGCTGGGAGTTCATGGAATTACCTGTACAGTAAATGAGAGAAATTAATGATGCCCAAAAGAGATATGCAGAGAAGCCATTATAACCGTGTTATAAAACTCCAGTGTGTTTCTTGCTGGTGCTGCATAGCTTGGTCACTCTTGTAAACATTGTGTTCTTTGGGTTTCCGATCGGCATATCCTCAGTCCTGGGGCAAGCAGAAGAGAAAGGTTCAGTCAGAGCTGGTGTTGAAGAGAGCAGCACAAAGCCTCCAGCCCTCTACATGATAAGGCTTTACAAAAAGGTGCAACCTGCCTGGGGGATGGTGTGCAGATGCTCTGCGGTGTTACAAATGCATCGCTTTCCAACAAGATGCTCTTTGTAGCCTTAGACGTAGATACACCAAGTATAGTTGAAAAATGGGTTAATGAAAGGTGTTTTGTGGATTGAAATAGTACTCTGTCCTAATTGAGGAGTGTCGAATATGCATTTGGCTCTAGGCTAGCAGGTGGTGCAAAATGATCTGGTTTATAGTTGCTGCAAGAGCCTTCATTTGCAATATTTTTTTTTTTTTGCTTTTGCGGAAAGATGTCTTAATAAGTAATATTTTATATGTCTAGTAGTATAGGACCTTTTATGAAAATGAAACTATTTTGCATTTATTTTGACCTAGGTATTGCATGGTCTGTCTGATATTGTATTGTTTAGGTTTGTCATTCTCTTATTACGTAAAGCTTAGACTGACCGTGTTTCAGTATCAGACTTCATATTGTCACAAAGACATGATTGTTTTGTTTTGTGACTGTTTGATAGGATACCTCTAGTCCCTCCACTATTGCATGTGTATGTCTTGCTGTCATTTCATAATTTCATCTCCATAAAACCTGACTGTTAACAAGGTCAAATTAAGTCCAAATGATAATCCAACATTCTGACTAGAATTTGCATTTCCTAAAATTTATATTAAAATACAACCCATCATTAAAAGTGTGGCCAATTTACGCATTTTCAGCAGCCACTGTTATTCAGACGAGAATCTGGGGAAGGAGACAGAGATACTTCACTGAAAGGGACCACGTCAACTATTCGGTCTCTGCCCCCTCACTCCGCAAAGACAGGCTGGCCTTTTTGTCAGCTGGTACTTCTAGAGGCCAAATCAAACTGTCTTGCCGGCTGAAGCAAGACCACAGGCCACCACACTTCGCCTTGGCACAGTCTTGAAAAGCTTGAAGGATACAGCCTGATATTTTGAATTTTACTTGTTAGAATGCTTTTACCTTAATATTGAACTAGTAATTCTCAGGATTTCTGCATCAACCCCCCCTTTTCCTTTAGTAGCCCCTGAAGACCTTTTCCCGTTCAGCAGTATGGAAATAGCAGGTGCCTGAGATGCCCTGACATGAGTTCATGACTCCCCAGTTGAAAAGCAAAGCACCGGTTGTGTTGCTAAAAGACTGCCTGGGCTGTCTGTGAGGTTTTGAACAATTCCAGATTTTGGGGGGATTACTGCTTCTGTCAGAAGAATAATTCAGAGTATTCACTGTTTTGAAGACACATTGTGCTTCATATAGTGCACCTACAACACAAAAGAATAACCATGCAGAACAGGAAAGTAAAATCTAAGCAGAATCCTTAAAGAATACAAAACATTACAGGGAAATTAAGAACTCGGTTATCCTGTGAAATTGGGTACGAGAATCATCCTTCCTTTTGCTTTTTAAAAAGTCGATAGCTCTTCCTCACATATGCAAATAATTCTCCATGTATAAAATATAATTCAGGAGTATTTTTTTCTTTTATTATGTTTATTATCAAAATATTTGTATAAAAACATGATGTCTCTATTTCTTCCCATTTCTCTTATCAAGAGTTTAAGTTATGAAATGCATTATTTGTTAAATTTTAATTACAGTATCACTCTTCTGAAGCCCCCTAAATGGACTAATTTCAGCAAAATAAGCAGAAAAGGCAGGGTTTTTTTTTATCATGTCTTCCTTTTTTATACAACTCTTCAGCCAATGACACAAAACTAATTCTGGAAAATTAGCAATTCTCACAGTAATGCTGTAAAATAGATAAGTTGTATTCTCCTTACCTCAAAAATGGAAAAACAGTGACGTGCCCTGGGTGACTAGCCAAAGAGAGAGATTTCACAGCAAAACGAGAAACAACTTTTGAATCCCAAGGGGCTTTACTTTGTCCCATTAAACATCTTAAACCTGTTTTCTGCCAAAGAATCCCAGCAGAAAAAAGTAGGGGACGAGGTGTATGTACTGCTAAGAAAATGTTCAACATTTTGTGCAAAATCTTGTTGGAGGTTTCATTTGTTCATGACGTGATCTGTTTCCCTTAACTACCTAGCAAACAAGAAAATGTAGCAAGGCAAAACTATGATTGAACATGTATATTTGTTAATTTTATTTCTCTCCCTATGACTGAACATTAGTATTTACTAATTTTATTTATCTCACTTGTTTGGGAGCTCTTTCCCTCTCCACTGTAAGCTTGCTCTGCAGCAAGTGACTGAACCACCTGGGACACTCAAGAGAGCACTGCAGTGTTGTATCAGCAGAAGTAAGTCATGATAGAGCTGGCGCACCTCTCACCGAGGACCTGAGCTAAAGCGTAATGAGGTCAATAGGAATCTCAGTTACATATACTCCTTTGCAGAACGCTAGCTCAAGGGATAAGCACAACTCAAAGCATCAAAATAAAGCTTTAACAGGTGTAAGCAAGGCACAGTCCTAGGTGAGTCCCTTGCTAAAGGAGGAAATTTCACTCCAAGGAGAATCCTACCATTTTGATAATTCTTTCTAACTCAAGGGGAAAAAAAAACCCTCTTAACATTTCCTAAAAATTTGCATTCATACACTGGTAAAAAATATGATGAAATTGGAATGAGCCATCTGAAATTATTTTCGAGGACAACTGGCAAACAAAGTGTATTTTTTTCCCAAGGCACTTTACTGAAGGAAGCATTCACTGGCCTCTTATCCTTTAAAGTCTGGTATTTACAAGTGAAGCTGCTGGCTGTCTAATTGCAGCTCACGAAAACATCACACAATCTCATCTAATCTCTCTCGGTCGTTGCTATATTTAGTTTTCTGTGGGATAATTTACATATACCTGAACTGAATTCTAACTCAGGTTAGAGGGGAAAAAGAAAAGAAAAAGACTGAAAAAATCCCTAATGTGATTTGCATGCAATTTTTTTCAAACAAAAAGGTAAAGAAAACACTGCTCTGCACAGATACAAGAATACCTATCCCTACACTACACAGAAAAGGTCAACAGATCAGAGCCAGTGCCAGTGACATCTAAAACAAGCAATAACTCTTCCTTTTATATTTTGAGTGGGAACAACTCCCAGTCACATCAAAACTATCCTGTATATGTAAAGGGCTTTAAGTCAGGGCAGAACCATTTTGCAGACCTGTCCAGTCTTCTGGTCCATGTGAGAGCCTCACTCAGCTGGCCCCCAGTGCAAGGTCTCCCTGGATGCTGCCTTGCACCTTTACAGCACCGTGTCCTCACTTCTCTCTGGCTTTGGTCAGTAGAAAGCCCAAACTCTGGTTATCCAGGGTTGAGAACCAAAGTTGTAAAAGAAAACTCACTGCTGGTAACAGCTGTATACAAAGCAAGAACCAGTCCTCAGTGGGTAAATGCAAGGATCAGTTCACCCCTTCATTGGCAGGAGTTACTTTTATTGACCAAGGTCACATCTTCAGCTCCATGAATGAAGAAAAGCCTTCTGAACTTGGATCTTTCTCTGTGTGGACGGAAGAAGATCACTATCCCTGATTAAAATACTTCCTCGTCCTTACAGTTCCTGCCAAGCACCCCACCAGTCTGGGGAAATGCACATGGTGGGAGAAGAGGGAGATGACATGGCAGGGAAAGGAAGGTAGTGGTACGTAAAGGGAGCATGAGCCCTATGGTATTTTCCTGTGGGACAAATATTTCACCCCAGCAGAACGTGCCTGTGTGTGGGAAAGCTGGGGGAGAAGAGAATTTAAATTTCAAATTGCCCTGAGCAATTGAAAGACAAGTGAACAGAAGTAGCAAGTGGAAACCAAGAATCTGACTTTTGCTCAGTTCTGCAGTAGAAGATTTTATAGTGGAATCAGCCAAGAAGTATATCAGAATTAAGAATCTAGCTCCGAATGCTTTTTGCTTTCCAAGAATCAAATGCAGTTCATTAATATTAATAACCTTTTAAAACTAGTTGATTTTTCCTGGGTATCTCTTTCACAGTAGATGAACTTGGTTTCATTTGCAGAGTCAACACATGCCAGTGATACATGTGGAACGCACGTTCGAAAAAGTATTTTCTAAAACAGCAGTGATGTGTGCTTGCTTTTTCTTTCTGAATGTATGTTATCAGTTTACTTTCTGGCTGTCTGTGTGATATTTTTAGATTTTCTAACTCTCCATTAAAAATCTAGACAAGCCCTAGGTCCTTTTGTCTTTCAGGTCCTGATTTCTTCCTGGTAATCTTAATATGATTATTATTTACTCACTCTTATCCCTTTAAGAGTAAATTCTGGTTATTTGCTAAGTGAAATTAGGTGATGTGTGGTTATAAGGCACAATATGCTGGGAGATTAAATACGCCACAGGAAGAATTATCGCAGCATCTCTACTTCCTGTAAGTTCATCTTTGACCATTAGTGTTACTGTAATTAATACTTTTAAAGATTTTGGTTTATTTGCATTTACTACTGCCATAAGGCAGTATTTAAAAGCAAGCTTTGTATTATTTTTTCCAACACGGTTGTGATGCATTGATGCCTCACTGTGATAGTGACAAAAATTATTATTCAGCATGTTGTCAGCATTCTACTTCACAACACTTCAACATCTACATGTCCCCGTTTTGCTGGCCTTCAACTCTTTCCCCAATAACATAACTCCTAATCCTTTCAGCAGAAGTTTCTGACCCACCAGCTACTTTAACTTTATTTTTCTTATAAAGACTAACCCTGAACTCTCTTAGGATGGTCTCTAGTGCCCTATGTTGTTCAAGACTTTTTCCCTGACAGTACTTGAAATGGAAGTACGAATGCAAAGTATGGAGACTCTTCCCAAAGTACTTCCCTGAGATAATAGTTCCCTTAGAGAACATTGTGTTTAATCACTGCATTTTGAAATGATTTGGTATACTTTTTCAGGAAATGCAGAAGGCCTAGTGCAGCTTTATTGCATAGGAGCTCACTCTGTTGACCATAATAGGAGTTCCAATTTATGGGCAAAAATGCTCTTAATGACACATATGATTTCAACATACACATTTGCTTTTGATTAAACTCTGTAACACATTGGTACACCCATGTAGAACTGACATTTGTCTTTATGAATCTCATGTAAAATGACACTTTGAGTCATGCATAAGGAATTTACAAGAAGAACATGACAAAACAATGTCCTTTTTGTGAATAGACCCCATATTGTAAGCTTTTATTGCTTTACCAGTAATACATAATTAAATATGTCTACAAAGTCTGGCTTTGATCCTGGGGCTTTCTTCCCTCGGTTTAAGTTAGATACAGTTCCTGTATCCATGATACGACTACATAGTAGGTAAGGTTTATGTCCAGCCCGTACTTTTAAAATCAAGTCTCTTGTGAATTCATTGTTCTCCAAACATAATCTCAAAGAACAGTTTAAAGCTACAATAACATTAAGATTTAAAGTCAAAAGGTCTAAGAAGAGATTAAGAGTGGAACATGATTGCAGATGGACAGCAGCAGATGGGACGCATCTTAAAATGCAGTTCACAGTTGCTAAAAGGCAGTATGTACCAACGGGGCATGTTCCTGCACAGCCAGGCTGAGCTACCTATTCAGAACCAGCAAACCAGCTTTGCTCCAGGGGCTCCTCCACTGACACAAGAGATGAAGCTGATCCCCAGTGAGGTTATGGAAAAGCTGAACAGGGGAAAAATGGTATGGAATTCTGTAGAAATGGAATGGAGGATTCATTAAAAAATAATTTGTTCATGACTCTTCATCCCTTCGATGTCATTGCTTTGCCAAATTCTTCTTAGACTGAAAAATTAACAGCTGACACTTATTTTGGTTTTAGCTTGTCCTGAGCAAGCTGTTGATGGAGAAATTCTATGGGGTAAATTAGAACAATTTTGATTGAAGGCAACTAACTCCATCTTTCCACAGTGAGAAGTGGTTTGATTTTCAGAAGTATTCAGCACCTAGAGTTCCTTCATAAAACTTCTGAAGGTAATAAATATCCATTTATTTTCTTGACAAAATTTAGTCTCCAGTGTCTCTATCACCTTTTGCTCCATAATATTTACTTTCCAAGGCTGATTGATTATAACTATTTGATTCAGACTTCTTGAGCAATTAATGTCACTTAGAAAATTTTCAGGTATCTGCATGTGAAAGCTGATCCTCACACGTACACTGACTGCAGGTATTTTGCAATACTTACTCCAAATTCCCTGTTTTGCAAACATTCCTAGTAGGACAGTCAAAAGAGCAAAGAGAAGAGAGGATGTGAATGCTGCCAAGGAGAATTTGCCCAAGTACTGGAACATCTGCAAAATCCCCCTCCTGCCCCATATGTTCAAGGTTGCAGTGACCTTAGAGACAGCCAGACTGTGTATGGCGAGGTGGGGAATAGGAAAGGTGATGGCAGTGAAACTGAGTGAGAAAGACATTTGCGTCATATGTATGGAAAGGGAGACATTTCTGTATCATTGTAGAGCTTGTTTTTCTTGGTTGGTCAGATGGGTGGGAAGAACCAGAGGCTGGGGAATTCAGAAATACTGTCACAGGCAAAATGGTGAGTGTTCATAGTCTGCTTTTTCTTCTGGGAAGAGTGCGGGTGCTCTTAGGGGGATCTCAGACTCCTCAGAGCAGCAGCCTTCTTGCAGAGAACCTTTACCAGCACGGCCTCTTTGTACTGCAGGAAATTCAAGAGTGTTTGATGAAGTTAGTAAAACTTTAATTTGTTTTTATGTTCAGCGTTCAATGTTCAGTTTATATTCTATGTTCAGGGCTGGTTTCTAATTTCCTCTGGAGAGACAACCCACAGCACCCGGTCTATTCGTCTACGGCAAAAGCTGGAGCCTAAGATAGTGCTGAAGGCTAAGCTTGCCGGGAACCTGATGGCAGAAGAGGAAACACAAATGAACAACTGAAAATTAATTCATGACTCCAGGAAAACACCTGAATTTGCACAGTTACAGCCATCAAACTGTCTGCATATGAGTTTTAATCTTCATTTTAAGTACTGCAAATAGTACTCTGTACAGCTAAGGTTTCCAACACCTCCTAGAAGACCTCATTGTCCATTGTCCCTGATATTCAGACTTACACCATTCACACCAAATGGTTGTGTATCTGCCTTTGACCAATGTTTGAAAATTTTAGCGCCAGAAGTTAAGCTATTACATTAATGAAAAATATGTTGTTTTCCCCAAAGTGAAAAATAACCCCCCAATCTTAAAGCTTCTTGTTGGACGAACAACTTAAGACTAGCAGAGGAGTTGTCCTTAAGTTAGGGAGGTGCTTTTTTCCAATTTGTCCAATAAATAAGCCTCTTATTTCACACATCCTGAGTGGCAATGTGTAAGGGCTTTGTAAATATATTCTCTAAAGATCTATCTGCAGTGAACATGCTCCACCTCCCCACAGCAGACGTGCTTGCTGCACTGCATCTATACATTTTTAGAGGGGGTTTGAATGTACTTTCCCCTTTCATTGCAGTTGTCTGTAGCTGTAATTGTGAATCACGTGGATCCAGGCCATGGGACTGAGACCCTGGACAATGTTTCTCTTGAATTCCCAAGTTCCCAGTCTCTGTGCAGACAGTATGGGACAGAAAGGATGAGAACATGGATGACTTTGTGTGTGAGAAAGAAAGTTTGAAGTACGTTTGTTTGTAATGCCAAGAAGACTGCGTTTTCAAAAAAAAAATCTGAAATCTTCTGTTTTCTCTCCATCAGGTTTTCCCGATAACCTATTCAGACTATAATGCTCAATATAATGCTCAATTTTTGACTTTTACTGGTTTTCCTTTCCATCTACATCAGATCTTCTAGGTATAGCCAGAGTAACTTACTATTGCACATAGTGCTTCCTCCTGACCGCATTTCTATGCTTATTCTGTGTTCATGTTGTTCTTATTTGCACTTTATTTTATTGGATTTGCAGTGCTTTTAACTTTGTTAAATCCTCAAAATAGGGATCTCCTATTTATCACTCTTCTGCTTAATGAACAAAATCCCTTATATTGCTGATGTAATGGGAAAACATCAACAACTTACAAAATTTTGACATTATAAGAGAAGCAGAACAAGCCATGTGACCATTCTATTTTTAATAAATCCCCTTTACATAGTTTCTTAATTCTATAGGAAGCTGCTCTTGGGGTTATTCCCTCTAATCCCCTGAGCAACCAGATTATTTGTATGTTGCAATACCACCCTTTTTTCAGTGTGTAGCTTCATTTTCCAACGCTTTGCTTCAGTTTTACTTGGCCTAGATGCAAAATGTCTGATCTCTGCTTCTCTCTTTTAATCCTTCCAGTCTCCATTATATTGATAAACTTGTCAATTCACATGAAAACTGTGGCAGTCTTCAGATCTGGCATTTCTTTTGCTAGGTGAATATTTTCCAGGGTCCAAGAGATGCTGAGCTACACTTGCACCCCTCCTTCACTTCATCTGGAGAACTGCTTGTCTCTGTGTTCACACTTCTCCCTTGGAGTTTAGGCACCATCAACACAAGTACTTTTTCTTTACCTTCTTCTGCACCAAAGCTATTGCAGGACTTTTCTCATTTCATAGACTTCGGAGTTTCTCACAACTCTTGGTTCTCAGGTTTTGTGGGAAGGAGGCTGGATGCTGGAAGTTGTCAGTGAATTTAGGGCTGACTTCTAATGTGTTTATATGTAGGTCATTTATTCCCATTACTTTTAATTAAAGCTATGTTTCCTCTTCTTAATACCTTACCATATTATGTACATACAGTGGCCATGAAAAATAAAATGTGACAGGCTAAAGTTTGCCTGGGAACAGGCAAAGCAATAGACTATTCAATGGAGAGATGTATTATGTAGTGAAAAGTACAAGATTTAATACTAGCAGTATAAAAGAAGTTGCACATAAAGTTGTCTCCTTCCTTATAGAAATATGAGTCTACAAGCAGCCTGTGTGACATCTTAACATTAGCAATGGAAGTATGTGTACAAAGCATGAAGGCTAAATACTTACACTTCCAAAAAGACCATCTTTTTCTCATAGGACAGAGGACATTTTTTATTGCACTAATAGCTGGCACTTAAAATTAAGGAGAGTTTAAGAAATATGGAGAAAAACTGAATTAGGTATTTCTGTAGGAATATTTATTTTGTAAAGATTGCAAACATGCCTGATTTATCTGAGATAACTCACACTGGAACTAATAGTTAAGCCTTGATCTGGTATTTTTTGATAGGAAAAAAAAAGGACTCTTCAGCTTAATTTGAATTTGGGTATTTCAAAGCGGGTATTTGCAAACTCCGAAAAAAGGCCTTTTCATTAATCCATCATTTTGGAAACAGTCACACTAACCCACAACCACATACAAATACAAAATTCCTAATGGGTCTATTTTCTTACTAAGCCTGTAATAGTTTACATTCACCTAATGGCCTGGGGTTATAAGCAAACTACTCAATTAGAGAATTTAGGCTGGTTGCCCACATATTTTAGAGCAAATTATCCCTTCACAAATGCAGAACCCCCTATATAAAACGCCTAAACAGTATTTCCTGTTAAAAAAAGCAAAAATACTATTCCCTAAATTCCCACCTTAAGCCTACTAAGTATTTCTCTTTATGCTAGTGTAGCCATTTTATGGAGAAGTATTTGTTTTTGCCTCACATACCTCAATCTAGACCCTTTTGCTGGAATGTTTTTAACCTTCCAAGCAGCTAAAAAAATGCCAATGCAACTTCTTTTTTTCCTTGGAGTAATATTTTAAAAAGTAGCTTCCCACTCTCCTTATTGGCGATACTGGAACACAGAGGTCTTCTGAAGCCCCGTCATTTTGAAGCTTCAAGGATTACAAATCTTCCTCTTCTAAGGGCACTCTGAACTATCTTTTAGTGCTTACTATTTCTTCTACTGCTTCTTTCATTTAAAAGAGAGGTTGATGCTTTCAACCTATAAACACCCATTAAAAGTTCCTCACCCTATTATGCCAAGCTGCTGCTCCTAATTGTATGCAGCTGGATGGATGATTGAATTCTTATTTCAAAGACAAAGATTTTAAAGATACAATGAACCAGATATCAGCTCCTCATAACACACCTGCTTCTGAAATGGAAATGTGTGGTGTTGACTGTGTACAGGGGATGAATGTCTCCCTCGTAGTGTTTGATCATAACAGGACTAGTCCAGCTCAGGCCCAAAGTGTGTGATCAGTGTCATGGGTCCGACGGCACCGGTGTGGTTTTGAGACTGTGGATGGAGGGATTCCCACGTCTGTTACTTCCATTCTGCTGTCTGTTTTCATGGTCAGGTGAAATGACTTTCAGGGAGATGCAATATGAGTTGAAGGAACTGTTTGTTGGTTGGTGGATCTGCAAGTGGTCGAGACACAGACCCTTTTGCAAATGAAAATATTTTATGTGTGTGCTATGAGTGCTGTCACAATTATGAGTACCAGTGAAGTGTCCTTTCTCTTGTTTGAGATCTGGGGTAAAGAATGAGGGTGCTGCTAGCTCTTGCTTTCATGGTCTTTTTGGAAGCTTATGAAGGCTTTTTCCATGATTGCAGTCAAGACAGAAGCTTCGTCCTCTAGCAGAGAGTGTGTAGATGGCCTCGTGCAAAATTCTGCTGAAGCCAAAGAGCTGGTTGTGTTCATCTGAAGACAGAATTTAGCTCAAAATGTGAAAATGTATGTAGTGTGATTTAAGTTAATAACTGAAAAGACTTTTAGTAAAGCAATGAGATAGTGAGGAAACATTTGAATGCCCAAGGAAGACTTTAGAGCAGATGAGTCTACCATTTTTTACATGCTTAACATTTCCAGTTCTAACTGCCTCCCCTCAGTGCTTTATGTAGTCCACTCATCCTTAAAAGTCAGAATCTGTGGGATCTCTTCACTATGGCACCCAACACAAGCTGACACTTTTGAAGGTATCGGTGTTATAAAATTAGATGAACAGAACAATCTCCTGGACCAATGCACAGCTCAGATAATACAGCAGCAATGACAAATAAAAAACCATACGCTGTCTTGCAACTCTGCTAGTCTGAAAAAATTGTGAACAGCAAGAGTAGAAAGAATAGATTAAAATTGTCAAGTAATGAAGGAGATTTGCATCACAGAAGTATCAGAGGAAATCAGGTCTCAGTCCTGCATTATATGTGGACCCCTACAACTGTGTAGAACCCTACACAGGGTTTTGGGGAAGCAAGCAGCTAAACTATCCCACTTAGACTCTGATGAAGGATTAGGGTCCAATTTCATCCAACGCTCAAAGAATAGAGAAGATGTAAATTCTAAATTAAGGAAGGCACGTGTTAAAGAACAACAGATGACGTCAGTGGAATGAAAGCAGTGAAGCAGAGTGTGAAGAAGCAAAGAATTATTTTAGATATATATGAATTAATTTAACAAATAGATGTCAATGCACATACTTTTGAAAGCAATGCTAAAGAAGTGTCTTCAGGAGAGCTTTAAAATCAACAGACTGCAGGCCTATCAAAGGAATAAGCAAGTATTTCAGGACTTAGGATCAGACTAGAAATTCTGGAGCAAACTGGGTAAAAACAAAATGCCCAATCTCTCTGTGTGATAGAATTTGATTAAGGTTTATTGGCTTTTTACTACAATTTCCAATTTGACAGGCCCTACTAAAGCTAAAATTGAATTTCATATACAAAGCTTATGTGGTTATGTTTGTTATTAGCATTGTCTTCCCCAGAGATATTTGGATTTTGTTTAACTGAAAAATAAACAAGTTAAATGCTGAATTGCCTGGCTAAGACAGTTATATGATGTGGTCTTTTCCTTTCATTATAAAGATTGTGAGTTTTGGGATACATGTTTAGGACTTTGTGGTTACTTTACTTTAAATCTAATACTGTGGACTTATAATGTTTTTGTTGAATGTTCTGCTCTTTTCATATAAAGTTCTGTGTCCTGGCCAATTTATGGCCAGACTTATCCAATAAACAAGTTTGTAGGAATGCATTTATAGATTGTTAGAAATATGTGTGGTGCCTGCACTTTTCTCAGCACTAACGTAATGATTTATTTTTGCTGTTAATTTTTTGTTATATTACAACAAAAAAGGAAAATAATTTGCATATGTCAGAACTTATTTTCCTAAAAAATAGAAAAAATAGGAAGATGTATAGGGCAAGATTAAAAAAATACCTAACAAGTATGGATGGATTCCTCTGCTCTTGGATACCAAGCCCAAGACATTTTAAGGAGACTTGATTTTCAAAGGTTAGACAATCAGTAAGTACTTTCTGAAAATCAGATCCCTTGCAGTATCTCACCTGAACCCACAAAATCTTTCTGAAAGTTTTCTTGGTAAATCAAACTGTAAGCAAACAAGCCAAATAGGAAAGCTTATGATTTGCCAATACATATATCAGATAGGTATAATTTAGTACATTACAGAATAGTAGATGGATAGTTGCACTGTGAAAGTTTCTAGGAATCCCAGGACCCAATTTGCTAGCTGTGAGTCATTCAAGCATAAAACAGAGACAGCACCAAACTGTTTACATCTTAAATATAGGGAAAGAAACAAACGGCAGGCGGGCCATCAGTAAGACAATACTGTTTTATTAGCAATGTGCCAAATGCTGTTATTTTTCACTGATCTCCTCAGTGCACTATGGTATTAGATCTTTTGTGAAAATGAAGAGAGGTTGTGATGTTTTGAAGAAAAAATTGCTAAGACAAGCAGCTAGCAAAATGAGAATAACTAAGTTTTCATTGTACATTAGGTTAAGATGTTCAGGATTAGCATCTATCTGTCTTAAAGTGAAGATAATTAAATGAATGTGTAAAATGATTATCCTTCATAAAGAACTAAAATTACTGACACGCATAAAATGTATTATAGTATTTTCTTCTGCTTTTCTGGCATGAAAGAAATGACCTAGTATTGATAAATGTATATTACTTAATAAAATAACTCAGACATAACAAAAAATATATTTTGCCCTAAAGCAAAACTCCTAGACTTCACTACATGCTATTTCTATTTCCTGGTAACCTCCTTTATTCTCAATAGGACTCAATTTGATGTGCTACTTGTGCTGGAAATTGAGCCTTTTCTAGCACATTTTATTCTGGTTTGTTTTGCCTAAAGAATTGAAGTTTTATTTCAGATTTTTCTCTTCCCCCACATCCCATCTGCACTCATTACAGCTTTATTATTGGCCTTACTTTTCACTGGTCGATTGGTTGATTATCGGTCAGTTTATGACTGGAACATGGAGAGTACCCCAAAAATGTGCAATAGAAACGCAACCCTCTGCTCCAAAATGGCAGTTCCCAAATGTGTTTTTAAAATTCAAGACACATTAATTTTACCTATGCACCTCTGTGTAGCCAAAGCAGGCTTTGGAATGACCTTGAATCCTATCATTTGAGGTCATCGGAGTGATTACAGGAGAAATTCTGCTTTTTGTCCATCTTCTATATGTACATAATGAAATAGCTTTATTTTAAGAAAGGGAATATTTTTTGACATCCTTCTAATATAATTCTTTCAAGCTCTGTATCAGACATTTGCTAGTATGACACACTATGAAAAAATCATGTTGCCTGGGAGTTTTGCATGTTGAAGGGACTAAATTCAGATCTTAAATTATCTAAACTTGAAGCAGTAATAGTTGTAGTAAAGGATATTCAGTAGCTGAAATAGGTTCTGAACTTCTGAACGCTTTCAAATTTCACATTCTTTGAAAAGTTATTTGAAAATCATGTGTGTGAAAAGACTAACAGAGGTTACACCATTAAACATGAACACAAAGCAACTGTTGTTCATTGTCCTTCTGCTTGCAAGATATATATTTGCTTTAAAGGGGAGCACTAATACTTGTCATCTTTAACTGAATGAAATCACAGATACTTTTACATGTGGATTTTATTATATGAATTGGTTTATAAGCCTGCTATTTAACATGATTATATGAATTACGAACTGTGATTTTATTTCTTTTATAATCTTTGTAGAGCTTGCCATATTTTTACATGTCTATGTCTGGCATTATGCACCTTTGAAACTGTGCCAAAAATATTTATTGTCCTATTTCTGGCATTCCGGGACTCCGTGGTTCCGTTTGGTTTCCAACCAGAACAAAGCTTATTAGCAGATCCAGTTCTCAGTACTTTGCTGAAAACAATTTTATATGTAAATGTAATACTTCATTAAAGTAAGCTCTTGTAACAATCAGGAGTATGTATGAAATGCATTTAATGTAGGTAATGTTCTATCTCCCATTTTGAACAGTTATCAAAAGCAAAATATATGTACTAATTAGAACTTTCCTTCTCATTGCCTGTCTCCTCCAGCTTGACTAATAAGAAAGCACTAAAACGCAGTCAGGTTGAATAGAAACGGGATACCGTTCCCGCACTTGTCTGTGCTCTGCACACACACGCAGCACCCTGGAAGGGAGGCTCGCTGCAGTAAGAACAGCACATTCTCACTCGCTCCTTGAACCACATTTACTTGGTTCCAAATTCCATTATTCTTAATCAAGTAAAAATCCTCATAAGGTCAACAGGAGTTTCATTCAAATTACTTCATAATTTGGCCCTCATTTTGTTGGGTTAGTTCCCACTTTGCCCAGTAGGCACAACCATATTAAAAGGGCTATTGGAAAGCATTCTTTGTTTTATTTAGCTTAAAGGAAATAGATGTTAATAAAATTTAAGGATGTACTTATGTGTTTATTAAAGAGGAGGAATCCTGTTGAATCAGAACCCTAATTTGTTTAAAGAGCAAACTGCTCCAGGAAGCAAAAATAATATAGCTGACTTAGGTATTAGTACAGCTCAAATACTTTCAGTGAGAATAATCATGCTTTCATTTGGAGACTAGGGAAAATTGATTTAGTATGTTTTTTTACAGAACATTGAGTTATTGTTTATACAGTCATTTTTCTAACTATAAACATATATTACTCATTATAACCATTAAAGAGTCAGAAGCTTGAAGTCATGCCCATCAGGGAAGGGAATGTACTTATATGTGTATAATAACCGCTTCTAAAACTTCATACATTATTTGAAGCATAAGTTATCTCAAATAGTGGCAAAACCATCTTTCTGCTTCTCATGTGACAATTTCACACTAGACTTCTTCTCTTTGTTCATGAGATCTGAATGATAGAACAAACACATACATTTCAGTGTTTTATGAGAAATCGCTTTCCTGATTCATTGTGCCACAAAAATAATCCAAAGTTTAACCATGTTCCTAAACATACTGTCAGGGATTTATAGTACTCAAATGAAGATGAGACTGCCATTCCTGCTTTAAACTTCATGGTTTTTCAAGTATGGAAAAGTTCACACTCTAGGCTATCAACAAAGAGGTCTAGGACACGAAGCATTCTTTTTGGTTTAAAGCTTTTAAATGTTTAGATTTTTGCCACAGAACAATAATCAGCAAAATAATAACATTAATAATTGTACTACTAATAAGTAATACTAACAGTTATATAGTAATAGCAGTAGCAACAGTAACAGCAACAGTGACAGTGATAGTGATAGCAATGGCAATAACAAAAGCAATAGTAAGTAATAGTAAAAATAGTATTAGTAATAATAATTATTATTAATCAAAAGCAAAGGTCTTAATCACAACAAGACTAATGTATGGAATGGAAAGGTTGATCTTGGCTTTTTCTGATGATTGTGTGCAACTGTTCAAAGATTTTTATATGAGCCATTCACTTGAAACGATATCTTTTGACCTGACAGATTATGTATTTCTTTTTTGGGTAATAATTTATTAGGAAGAGTCAGACGCAAAGGTGCCGGGGTTTAACCCCAGCTGGCAACTAAGCACCACACAGCCGCTCGCTCACTCCCCCCCNCTTCCCATCGGTAGGCAGATGTTCAGCCATCTCCAGGAAAGCAGGGCTCCATCACGCTTAACAGTTACTTGGGAAGACAAACGCCATCACTCCGAATGCCCCCCACTTCCTTCTTCTTCCCCCAGCTTTATATACTGAGCACAAAGTCATGTGGTATGGAATATCCCTTTGTTCGGCTGGGGTCAGCTGTCCCAGCCATGTCCCCTCCCAATTTCCTGTGCACCCCCAGCCTACTTGCTGGTGGGGTGGTGTGAGAAGCAGAAAAGGCCTTCACTCTGTGTAAGCATCGCTCAGCAGTAATGAAAACATCTCTGTATTATCAACACTGTTGCCAGCACAAACCCAAAACATAGCCCCATACTAGCTACTATGAAGAAAATTACCTCTACCCCAGCCAAAACCAGCACAAAAGGACTTAATTAAAGCACTGGAGCACTGAAATGCTCTACATGATAAAATACCGAAATGCTCAGGGAATAAGAGTCAACTGTAAGAATACAGACATCTGACACTGCAAATGTTACAGTTGGATGAGAACATCAAAAGAAGCATATACTATTGCGTATAAAAAATTAAATCAAAGCTACAATATCTTCCTCAGTGCTGCTGTTGCAGAGCTCATTTCTAAAGCACATCATGCCAAAATATGGCATTAAAGTCACCCCACCTCAGGAACATCACCTTTTTTGTATGCTCTGAAATGACTAAAATGTCATGAATTAAACACAGTTTATTTGGTTAATCCATTTTTAAGCCTTTCTTGCAGCTTCCAAGTTATATCTGCCTCATGGCTTCAGGCCTGAAGTCTTTCCAGCTCACCAGTTCCCTCTATGAGGGCTCTGTCAGTCCCTTGTAATCTGAAAAAATTTCTCTAGATCTTTTCACAGTCCCAGTTCTAACTGAAACTTGCAACAGAACAAGACAAGAAAATAGTCTGGAGTCATCGCAATCAGTCATGTCAGTTAAGAGTAAAGTGCAGGTTTGATGTAACTTTTACTACAGATATGCCCACACAAGGAAGTTATTAATTATGTATGTATTTTCCTGTATTGGTAAAAAAAAAAAAAAGTTCCTATATTGCTTTATCAAATATATTATTAACTTTTTTTTTTAAGCAAAGCTGAATTACACAGGACATTCACAAATGTGTGTTAATTACTATGTATGTGCCACTTATGAAGTGCCAGCATGCACTCATTCTGTTCAAGATGCAGAGGAAACAGAGTCCAGGCCCCGAGAAACATGACCCATCGCCAGCTTGGTTCAGTTTTCGATAATGCTGACACCACTGGCTGTGGTACGTTCAGCTGAGGATGGGATGTAAGGATGCTGCAGCAATCCACACGCTGACACCAAGTCCATTCCACCAGTGGCAACAGAGTAGCTTTGCAGGTGGAGAGCAGAGCTGCAGCAAGGAGAGCCTGGACTGCGTCCCTAACAGCTTGGGCTTGCTTTAATCACTGAGGTGCTCATGGGGTGCAAGGAAGTGGCATGAAGCAAAGCTGTGCTCTTGAGGAATCCCCTGTGGTGTACAGCAATGAGCACAGAACGGTTAACTGAAACAGAGTAACTGGGGCACAGTACCCCAGTTTTGGTCTGAGCAATGCAGCACAGAGCAGCACCTAATTCTCAAACTGCATTGACTAACAGTGCAGTGAAAAAACTGATGAGATGGCAGCACACGCAGACCATAGCCAATAGCAGTATGGGTAGTGGAGTTTGTGATCTTAAACCTATCTACTTATCCTCATCTGCTGCAACCACATCTCCATTTGCAATGTAGACAATGGTTCTCTTTCAACATCTAAATTTTCCCAGCACCTAAATGAGTCAAACTACATGGCCTCACTAGCCAGAGAAATCCAAAAGGGTCTACTTTAAGAGAATGCTGAACATACTTTGGAAGCCTAATTAAAAACCTCAAGTAAACACAAATTAGCAAAGCTAAGCTTCTCTTAACCAGATAGCGTTTTCCTAAGGATATATAGGACCACATATTTATTTAGAAAAATAAATCAGACTACTAGGCTACATATATTCCTAACATATACGACTGTTATGAATGTTACCATGGGAAAACTCTTCTTGAAGGCAAAACAGTCTTAGGGTGTGAGACCAAAACATTTTAAAAAAAGTTTATTACTAACTGTTCAGTGTTCTGCGTGTAGAGGGACCAAAAGCTCTAAATGCTATCTATGATGCTGGGGAAAATTCTAGAGAGGTACTCTGCTGTTAGAATGGTTATGCAGAATCAGGTTAAACACCAATCCCACTGATAATGAAGGATTTTGGAAGGAATTTATTTAGAGTTTTAAATACTCTGTAGGGGGCAGTTTTGAACCAGATTAATGAAAATTTTAGGCTGACCGATTCGAAGTTATGGTTTTATCCTCACCAGCTACATGGGCACCATTTCGTCTTTTAGGTAGATCTTGGCTCTGAAGCAAACGGGTAGCTGCATGCTGTCATATAACATCACAAAACCGAGAGACTTATCTGCATGTAAAGTTCAATAATGGTAGCTAATAACACCTTTTTAAAACTACCAGTTAAATAGATTCATAATTGTATAGCAGTGATTAGAACTTCATGGAGGAGGCCTGCATAAAAATCAGTTCTATAACAGGGCCCAAGGACATGAGTACAGCCTGGGATCTCCCTCACAATTCTGGTTCAGCCCTGAATCAGGGCTGGATTTTGTGGTAACTTGAAAAAGCTTATGACAATTCTGGAAAAAAAAGGGACAAGATTCTTGGAGATGCCAGTATTGGCTATAGCATTTCAAAAAGCCTTTAAATATGGTATCATCATTATTTGGGTTTATTTTAAGTGGATGCTATGCTAGACCATGGAAAAAGATGTTAGTATGCTTAATAATTTTAGCTTAAAGATGAAGATTTAAATCAGCTTCTCTCCAGCAACACACCACGTTGAAGTATCAAAACCAGGAGTGGGCTATAGCTGTATTTCATCTGAAACCGAAACGGAAGCCACCCTCTCAGCAGGGCGATAGTCATTGCTACAAGGATTTAAGCAGATGTGGCTCTAGAGTGCAAGCTGAAGTGAAGGAAAGGCTCAGTCACCCAGTCTTTTTCCACCAGGAAAGGAAGGAACAGTCTAGGTCTCAACAAGGAAAATAAAGCTGTAGATTTAGGTTATGGTTTTGACTTCTGTAACCGATAGCAGAGCACTTCTAGAATAGTCAGTGGCTCTGCATTGACTGCCATTATTTTGCTTTTGCCTTCAATGAACTTACTTGAAGCCCATTCTAGACCATGATTTGCAGCAGTTGTTGCTTAGCTGATATTGGAACTAGTTAATAATGTAGGATAGCAAGATTCACTCTGAACACTGGCAGAAACTAAAAGGATTCATTTCTCAATGCCAAAACTAGGAATGAACACCTGGCAGGCGATCAGACTCAGCAGTTCTACTACTTAAAGCTCAGAGTCGATTGTGTTGCCTGCAAAGGTGGTGGGATAACTTGTTTGTCCTAGTCTGGCCTAAAAGCCTTGCCTGTTCTGTTTGGGTCTAAATTATTTTTAAAATTGATGTGCTGGGCCTGGCTGGGATGGAGTTGACTCTCTTCATAGCAGCCTGTATACTGCTGTGTTTTGGATTTTGTGACTAAACCAGCACGGCTAACACAGCAATGTTTTGGCCATTGCTGAACAGTACTTGCACAGTGTCAAGGCTTTCTCTTTTCATGCTGTGCTCCCTTGGTGAGTAGGCTGGGGGTGGGCAAGAAGTTGGGAGGGGAAACAGCCAGGACAGCAGACCCAAATTGGCCAAAGGGATATTCCATACCATATAACACCATGTGCAGCAATAAAACTGGGGTAGCAGAATAAGAAGGTGGGGAGTTTTGTCTTCCATGGTAGACAATTGCTTGAAGACTGGCTGGACATTGGTCTGCTTGTGGGAGGTGGTGAGTCATTTCCCTTGCATCGCTTTTTTTCTTTTCTTCACTTACTAAACTCTCTTTTAACCCAACTGTATTGGGTTTGTGTGGCAAGGTTTTGGTAGCGAGGGGGCTACAGGGGTAGCTTCTGTGAGAAGCTGCTAGAAGTTTCCCCCATGTATAGAGCCAATGCCAGCTGGCTCCAAGATGGACCTGCTGCTGGCCAAGGCCAAGCCAATCAGCGATGGTGGTAGCACCTCTGTGATAACCTATTTAAGAAGGGGAAACAAAAAACTGCGCAATTGCAGCTGGAGAGAGAAGTGAAAACGTGTGAGAGGAACAACTCTGCAGACACCAAGGTCAGTGAAGAAGGAGGGGGAAGAGGTGCTCCAGGCGCCGGAGCAGAGATTCCCCTGCAGCCTGTGGTGAAGACCATGGTGAGGCAGGCTGTCCCCCTGCAGCCCATGGAGGTCCATGGTGGAGCAGATATCCACCTGCAGCCTCTGGAGGACCCCACACCGGAGCAGGTGGATACCCGAAGAAGGCTGTGACCCTGTGGGAAGCCCGCGCTGGAGCAGGCTCCTGGCAGGACCTTGCGGACCCATGGAGAGAGGAGCCCATGCTGGAGCAGGTTTGCTGGCAGGACTTGTGACCCCATGGGGTACCCACGCTGGAGCAGTCTGTTCCTGAAGGACTGCACCCCTTGGAAAGGACCCACATTGGAGCAGTTTGTGGAGGACTGTCTCCTGTGGGAGGGACCCCACGCTGGAGCAGGGGAAGGCTGTGAGGAGTCCTCCCCCTGAGGAAGAAGGAGCGGCAGAAAGAATGTGTGATGAACTGACCACAACCCCCACTCCCCGTCCCCCTGTGCCACTCGGGGGGAGGAGGTAGAGAATAATTGGGAGTGAAGTTAAGCCTGGGAAGAAGGGAGGGGTGGGGGGAAGGTGTTTTAAGACTTGATTTTATTTCTCACTACCCTACTCTGATTTGATTGTTAATAAATTAAGCTGATTTCCCCAAGTTGAGTCTGTTTTGCCTGTGACGGTAACTGCTGAGTGATCGCTCCCTGTCCTTATCTCAACACATGAGCCTTTCGTTATATTTTCTCTCCCCTGCCCAGTTGAGGAGGGGGAGTGATAGCACGGCTTTGGTGGGCACCTGGCGTCCAGCCAGGGTCAACCCACCACACCAACCCACAAGTGTTCTTACTTTTACTTTTCCTAGTCTCTCCCCCCATCCCGCTGAGGGGGCACGAGCAGGAGGCTGTGTGGGTGTTTGCCTGGTGGCCAGGGTCAACCCACCACTACTGGAAACCCCCACAACATTTATAGGCTGTGTTATGATGCATCGTTACATACAACCAGTCCAACAATGCAGGGTCAGCTGAAGGTATACAGCTTCTGCATAGGAATTTCTACTCCACGGCACTCTGAAGGACTTCCTTCCACATCTGTGCACACACTCCCACTTACGTAGCTGTAGTGGTAAAACTTCTGACCAGGGCACTGAAGACCTTGTGAGAAAGGCAGTGCAAATAGAGCAAGTATTCGCTGTTCCTCAGTCCCCTCGGCATGGGACAAGTGATGATGGGTGTCAGCCAACAAAGGACACCACATACAAAAACTGATGAAGTAGGGCACCAAGAGAGAAGGCACTCTTATTACAGCAATGCAAATTAAAGAAATAAAGAGTGCTGCTTCTCTCCCAGTAAGTTCAACGGTTGCCCACTGGAACGAAGGGGGCCGTGAGAGCAGCCTGCTTCTGTGACCCTGAGGCGACTCCAGCACCCGCCGCAGAGAAAACCCGCCCAGCACAGCGCCTCTCTGTCAGCACCTGCTTCACTGGCAGAGGCTGAACATGAGAGTGTCGGGAGGCTGCTGCAAACCTTCGCACGGCAGTTTGACCCTCACGTTCCCAGGTTTTAGTGTCAAAACACTCTTTTTTCTGTGAGTAAGTATCACAGAGCGCCGCAGGGGAACGGCCCCCTCCCGCCCCGCCTCGGCCTCGGCCTCGGCCTCGCCCCCGGCCCC
>WAAD01029875.1:59524-71031 GCA_013389945.1 Fregata magnificens
GGCGCTGGGAGCCGGAGCTGACCTCTGCCGCCGCCTTCCCTGCCCGCGGGCCCTCGGGCTGGTGCCCCGGGCGGCTGGCGGCCCCTCTCGCAGGCTTCAAAACAAGGCTGGGCTTCAAAAAAAGCGCCTGACCCACCCACTCCGTGCTCCGTCGCTTCGGAGTCTCTGTGTGGGAGCTAATTTGCATTTTTGATTAAGGCTTTGCAAACATAGGACCTCCACAGGACGCTTCCAAACCGAAACGGCTGAAAATGAAGTCTAAATTGAAGAAAATTCAGTATCTTGTTTTAACTGGTTGGTTCTAGGACAGGCTAGCAGTAGGTGGTGGGTGATGCTCCTGGTTTTGTTTTTGCTTGTTTCCTTGTCCGTGGTGCTCATAGCTGGAGAAACTTTTTATGGTCGTTGTGGAAGTTTCTGAGGTCAGTAAATTGTGGGAGAATGTGAATTTTGGGTGGAAACTTTGTGAGCAGAACTGGAGACTCAATTTGAAAGGTAGAACTTGTGTTCTTTGTAATGGTAAATATCTGAAAATATTTACATAAAATGGAGTCAGTAACTTTACAGAAAACCTCATTTAAAGAGCATTCCCCTTTCCTTCAGGAGAAAGGTCTGTACGCAAAGCCTTGATGTCAAGTTTCTAACTTCCTTTTTTCTCTTAATATGACTTGTCTTGATGTTATTCAGTCTTGAATTCCAGCATGTCAGTTATTAAAATTTATTTTGGAGACTTTGATTTTTTTGGAGGGCTTTTCATCTTAAAACATCAACAACAAGCTAGAAGAAATTTGAGACTGACTCGATAAAAGCGTAATGAGATCATCAAACTATTTTCTCCATCTGGATGAATAGGTTGGTGGATGATTTATGTAATTGTGTATGATTCATCCCTCTTTCAAAAGAGAAACTTCTTCTGCTCTAGTACTCTTACTATGGTACTGCTTTGCTTTTTACTAATTAAATTGCATATTTTTGAGGTAGAGGAGATGCTGTCAGGAAACTCATATATTTTTTGAGAGTCGGGTGATAAAATTGGTAATAGTGTTTTCTTAAGCTTCTACATTAAGTGTTTTATAACACTTCTGTTGTCTAATTTAAGCCTAGGCCTAGGAAATGTTGCAGCTATCTTATTTGTGTATTAAATCAGTGATAATGTTTGCGGAAGTAAGTCCAGTTGCAGCAGTGCTCAGTGTGGGACAGCTCTGTGCTAAAGAAATGCAGTCTTCAGAAGGAAAAAGTGCTGTGCAGTAATTTGATGGTTAGAGCATGGGAAGGAAGGAAGACTCTTAACCATGAAGAGCAAGATATTATTGGTAGGTATGTGGAGTGGCAGGTGAGGAGGAATGAGGAGAGTTTGAAGCAGCTGAAGACAATTTGTGTTGTCATGTCAAAAAGAAGAGAGGGAGGAAAACATCTGAGCACTCCATAGAAACCATAGAAAATTCTCCATCTCCTAACTAAGGATTTGGTGACTAAACTGTAAATCTGTAAGTCTGAATCTGATGGCCCTAATCCCTTAATACCCCTTTGGGGAAGGGTTTGGGTAGTATTACTGACTTGCAGAGCAGCATATGTAAAGCCTGTCAGTATCATAGTTCATGTAAAATTATGCGCATGGTGACACTTGTCAAACCTGTTTCTCTTCCAGGTATTTGCCAGATATTTTAAAAAACATATGTAGAGATAGCACTGTGAATGTGTTACTGACAAAGGTCGGTGTCACCAATAGCTCACAGATAACCTATTCCCAAAGGATTCTCTAACACTTCTACTGCAGAGGTTCTCGAACTATGGCCTGAAGGAAAACGGCACGCAAAAAGGCCGCGTGAGCATCTCCATGTCTCTCTGTGTCCACACCTGAGAGCTACCATTGCTCCTAACAGCAGTGGCAATGCTAGAGAAGCAAACTAGATTTGAGAACCTTCTGCTAAGTTTACGAACTTCTTGATTGGCTATTTGACATAGCTTTCGCATTGTTTTGCAATAAAGATGCTGTCTGTCTCTGTAGAGGTATTTGCGAAGAAAGTGTCTGCTCAGATATACTGCAATACCTGTCATGCAAAAACTCGCCTGTAACTGCAAAGTGGCAATGGTATAAAATTCTCAGTGTTAGATAGCGTGGTTGAAAAATAAAAATATTGCTGCTGTTTTACTGAGGTGAGTTGCTGTAGTAGTGATTATTTTGAGAATTTACTCCAGAGTCCAAGGGGTAATTGTGCTTTTTCTGTAGCTCACCCCTTTGTGCTAGTAATTTGGCAGCAATAGAGCTAATTTGTCCATCTGTTCTAGCTTCATTCTGGCGGCATTTCAAATACAGATTTCCTTATGTTTAAGGATTGGTTTTTGAAATCATGAGGTCTATAGTTCTGGATTCTGAAGTCCTTGACTTTCTTAAAAGGTGAAGCGGTTACCATACTACAGGAATGTTTGTGCTAGTGAGCAATGTGTATCCTATATTATATTAATTTGTTCTGACAGCCTGAGACAATTTGGAAACAAAGGGATTGAGATTAGGTTTCTTTATCTTTCAACTTTTGGCCAAGGGTAACTTCATAAAGAAGATAATAATTGCTTATTATCACTGCCTAACTGGATCAGTGCTTTGTTTTAATAAGTCTTACTGTTTCACTGCACGGTTAAAAAGGTTCGAGCCCTAGTTGGGATTGACTGTGACTTTACTGTTGGGGTTGCTGTGAACTGATCACTTTCATTCACTGGATAAAAACTTGTAAATTAAGTGACTGGAGAGAAATTCTGTCATCCTAAGGTTCAAAGTCAATTGATTCCAACTACCTGCTGATGGAAAGTTGCTACACTTTTGTTTCAGGAACCTAGACCCAAATCATCAAATTAGTGCTGTTCATGGGTTCCAGGTTTGTGTAGGGTGAGGTGAGCTACTTCTGCACCTTTGGAATTGCTTTCGGGTCACTTGATGCACTGGTGACTGCGCTGTGTGTTGTGTGCAGGGAAGACCTGCCAATGTAGTGCTTTCCTAGAGCAAGTGAAATCTCTTTGAAACTGATTATTTGACATTATACAAAGGAAGAACAATATGGCTATCCAATATATTCTTGTTGATGAGAGCATGAAAAGGAAGTAGATTTATTGGAGATTAACTTTCTCACGAATAGTAGGATATTAATGCTGGATGTCTGGAGTGACAGCTGAAAAGGAACATTGAAAGTTATGCTTATGAGCAGCAGAGGAAATAATTGGAAATCAGTTTCTTATATAATCCTGCTTAACAATAAGTTTTTAAAATTGTTTTTCTGCTGTAGGTTTTGGTGGCTTTTTTAGCAGTTTTGTGCCTCTATTTTTGAGGACTCCCCTCTGGTTAAATATTTCCAAAGGAAAAATAAGTTTGGCCACATCAAGGCTGATCAACTGACTTATAAGATGGCCTATGAAACAGAAGACTGAATTTTAAAGTAACGTATAGGTAGATAACTAAGCAATGGCTGTATGCGATATTTTGATTCCTTTCGATATTGGAATAAATTTGTGAATCTTGGACTGTGCTGTTAGATTGCTCCTAAGTGCTTAATGCTTCACTTCTAGCTGTGAATTCTTGTAGAAGATCAGTAGCTCTGCCAACATTTGTCCACAGCAGAAGATGGGTGGATTAATTTCAAGATGGAGGGTAAGTAAGATTGTGTAACAATATAATATCTTTAGAAGATGGGAGTATGCAGGACGTGTTTCTTAATGCCTAGTTGTTGACTGTTAATGCTGGTTGAATGTTAGTGCTAAAATTTTCCCATTAATATGTCACTTAAGGCTAGTAGTGAGACATAATGACCAAAAATATTTTCTGCCAAATCCCTAAACTGTGAAGCTGTGTGGCTGTCCTTTATTTCCTTTGCAGTACCAGGCCTGGCACTGGTTTGGTTAACTTGTAAAAATACAGTTTCAACTCTTTCTGAAAATCTAAATAGTTTTGCGGTGTTTCATCAGGATAGATACAGCAGCATCTGTGACTTGAAAGGTTGTTGGCTATTTAAGGTCAAAATGGATACATTCAGAATATCATTCTATGTCTGTTTTAACAAATATTTTGGTAGCTACTTATACAAGTCTTTCTTCCTAACTGTTTTTATTGGCCTGTATATTATTGAATGGTGTGCTGGATTTATGAGGAAGAGGCATGAGGTTTTGGAATACTCTCCTGGCAGGTGTGAGTTGTTCGAATCTAGGTTTGCCTTTGCATATTATCAATTGATTTCAGAGCCTTCGGTACAAAACTCCTTTAAAGGCAAAAGTTAGGTGAAATGTCAGTTTTGTGTAATAAAAAGAAACTCGCTTTCATGGTGATGCGGTGTGGGCTACAGTTTTTGAATTTGTGGACTGAAGGATGGGGGAAGGTAGTGGCTTTATATGTCTCAGAAATTAGGAAAGATTCCTAGAAGGTGGATTCCAAGTTGCTTCTAAGGGGAGTTTTACTGGAGATGATAACACTTATTTGCAGTTGCTTTTAATTTATTTAGAGCATGTGTCTTTGTGTGGAATGAGTAGTAATAAAAAGCTTAAGTTCTCAGGTTAGGGCTTCCTGTACATATTCTCTTTGTTTTGGCTCTTCCCTCCACTCATCAATTCTCTGCTTGTTTTACTTCCCACCCATACATCCATTATTGCTGTACATGCATTACAGGTTTTTGTCTTTTGTGGTGTAGGAGAGGAGCCTTCAGTTAATAGTAATACCAACTGTAAAATAGTGATTCATTACAGTCCCTTCTATTTGTCACTGTTAAAGTAGGAAAGCTTCTTACCTGTATGTAAAATAGATAATATATTTATTACGAATATGTCTTTTTGTTAGAAAACTTTTAATGTACAGTAATCCTCAAAATATTGACTTTTTTTAGTGAGATTAACATCTTTGTTCTTACCTTTGTAAGCAGGCAAAGCCTTCCACTGTGGAAGTATTAGAAAAAATTGATAAGGTTTGTATTTGCTTTTTGGTGTTTTGTTTCATTTTTGTTTAGAAATATACATCCTTTTTGCTGGCTGTGTACTTCTTTGACATTAGTTAAAATACCGTCATGGAATTTTAAGTTATTTTGATAATTATTCCAGTTGGATGTACTAGAGATTCTTGAGTTTCAGGTGGACTGCTGCCTTTTTTCACCTTACTATTATTCATTTAAAAAAAACCCATACTGTATAATAGATAGTGAGAAACTACAGTTTAAATATTTATTTAGAGAGGCTGAAATGGGAATGAATGTGAAGTTGGCTTGATTACGCAATTTAATTATAACTGATGGCTAAACTGCCATGTAATGGAAAAATATCACTAAAGCAAAGTTCCATTCATCAGGCTCATTAGAAAAACTTCAGTGTATGGTTTTAAGTGTAAGAGTTGTAACTGTAGTGGTAGTAAGTAAGGTCAGGGGCAGAATAACTGAATAGATGGTTCAGTAATCAATTGTGATTTTTAGCCAGAATTTGTGACAGATGTCTGTACTCTATGGGGAAATTTACTGTTTTGAAATATGCTGTTGATATTTTTTGTTTTCCTTTTAATGAAAGTGTGAGTACTCCTGTTGTCACTTGAAATGCAGTCAAAATGGTAACATAGCAGAGCATTGCTTGATCACTTATTAATATGCCAAAAACATCATTCAGATGTTCAGGATTTCAATCTTAATGTGAGGAAAATACTGAAATGAAAACATGTGAAATGACGGGGAGGTTTCAGCAATTTCCCATGTTAGTAGAAAAGTATTAGAAACATTTGAAATTCCACAGGTGCCTGATGAAAGTTTTAGGATGCAAAGTATGGTTGCTAGTGATTTATGTGATCATAAAGACTGCGATTCATAAGATATTACCATTTTACACTTGTCCCAAATATACTAACACATTACAAATAGGGAAAAGTGCTGATTTGTAATATTTCTTCCCAACAGCAATGTGTTACTGCTAATACAGTGCAAGTGGCCTATATCATAACCTTAATAGTGTGATGTATTTATGCTATGAAAGTTATCTTTGGGCAAATATTGTCATTTATCAAAAAGCAGCTTGACTTTTCTAATCAAGTATCAAATTGATATGGTTAATTTTAGCAAACACTTAAAGGCAGATTAGTAAAACCACCAACTAATTTCACTAATAAGGCTGAACCCCATTTATTTACAGGAAATACAGACGTTAGAAGAATTTAGAGAAAAAAATCAGAGGCTACAGAAACTATGGGTTGGAAGGCTGCTTCTCTACTCTTCACTTCTTTACCTTATCACCTGCTTAATTGTATATTTGTGGTGTCTTCCTGATGAATGGACAGCAAGGTTGATTATGACACTTCCATTTTTTGCATTTCCACTGATGTAAGTAAATACGCCTTTTTTTCTAACTGCTGTCTCTTTGGTAAAAGGAGATGGAGAATACATCTCAGCAGGGGTTTGGGTTTTCTTTTGACAATCCTTGAGTTGTCATAACTTGCTGAATTTTTTCTTTTAAAATAAATCCAAATAGTTAGGCAGACACTTTATTTGAGGGAAATGTCTCTCATGGGTCTGGGTTTAGTGTAGAACTAAGTCTTACTATCAAAAGATGTTAGCATCTAAAGTTACTTGGCTTATCAAAATCATACTAGGGCTAGAGAGAGACCTATAACTGAACAGCTGCATGGTAATGTAGTACATGCAGAAGAGCATTATCTTGGGTTTTCTTTCTACTGCTAGTTGGAAAAGTAACACTACTATATGAAAGTGACCTTAGGTATGTTGCAAGTATGTAAAATGCAGCATATAAAATTGGGGAAAAAAGTAAAAGAATGAATGGAGAAACTTGCTTTTGCATATTAGGTGACTTAACACAGAATTGACTTGAAAGGTCATCAGCCTAAATATATTGGGGACTAGTTTTACATAACTAGCTGTTTTTCTGGAAAATCATTGACTGTTTTCTTCCATCGGAAGATATCCTGACATCACTGGATGTGAATAGGAGAAAGTATTGTCTACTTTTTTGTTCCACTGAGCTGGTTGGCTGCTCGTCCTCACAAGTGGCTTTTGGTTTCTAAGAAAACTACGTTTATAAAAAAAACAAAATGGGCTCCCACCTTGCTAAACAGCTGCTTCCCTGCCTCCCCTTCCCCCAGACCATCAAGGAGGAGAAGCAGCCTACTGAGCATCTTTCCTACCGACGGGGAGCACAGTGCATTTACTAATTTGCTGAAATGAACATCATAAATACTCTCCATCTTTGTACAGCATCTTTGTATGAAAACATGACTTGTCAGTGCCCTAGCTTTAGACTTGAAAGGCAAGGTCAAATGTAAATATTTAAGACTTTGCAAGTTTGATTAGTGTGGATCAGTAAAACATAACATGCAAAAAAAAATACTTGAAGATGCTTTTTGTAGGTCATCCTGTGTCATGTGTAATGTACTAATATGCTGCTGTTCTGGAATCCTGTGGAGAAGATACGTGGGCAGCAATGTCTTGACTGGAAAGGATTAATATAGAAATTAAAGCTCAGATTAATCTGTGGCAGCAATATGAATTGATTTTGTTCTTAAGGACAAGGATTTGAAAGTCTTTGTTGTTAGTATGTGAGGCTTGCTTATGCTAACAGGGAAGGCTTGTAGAAGAGGAAGTGTTACCAGCTTCCCTTCTCTTAGGTGTGTTAGGATTAGTGTAGAAATGAAAACTTTTATTACTGAAGGTGATGGCTTCTAGTGCTGTGGTGTGAATTTTCACATTGGATTTTTATTCTCTAGTTTGTCCTCCAATCCTTGCTTGTGTTGTTGGTTTTTTTTTTGAATGGTGGGTTTCTATAAAATTCTGAATTAGATATCAGTTTACTAACACTTAGAATTAGACTGTTGTTCTGTTACGACTTGCAACTGTTTATCTGATTTTTCTCTTAAGCTATTCCCCTTCAGCTTTTTTTGGCAGATATGAATGGCAAGCAACTGCCAGCTTGTCTTTGTTCTCGGTCAAGAGGTGACTCCGTGCTGAATGCTGGTGCCACCCAGTAATAGCTCTAGAGATTTTTCAGCTCTAATCAAACTGGAATATGTCTGCCTTTTGCAGCTTGCAGTCAGTCAGCAACTTATTTCTGCCTTAGGTCATTCCCTCAGGGTCTCAGCAAGTTACTGATGCTGGTAGAGTCAGCTAAGTTCTAAGAATATATACCATCATTAATTTTAAATGTATATTGAAATACCTGAAAAGTGAAGAAATATATTATCATGTTAGAAGTATGCTCTTCTTGATATGATTTTCATTTGAATTAGATTGTTTCATCTTGCATGTTCTGATTTTGAGAAATATGTTTTTTATTTTGTAAAATTGGTCTGAAATGTCTGCTATTAAGCTTTCACCTCAAAGTTCTTAAAGAGGAAATGTTTTTTATTTCCTGAAGTCCTACCATATGTGTGTTAGCTTAGAATACAGCTTTAGGTAGAAGACTCTTTATTAAGCATATAGTAAAAAAGAAATAATGCTTTTGCCTGTGTAACATAGTCTTTAAGGCAATTCAAACCCTGTAAAACGTTTATTTCGTTTGATACTTTATAAAGAGACATGTCTAATATTGTCTAAGCGGGCAAAACCATCTATATTCTTAGAGTAGTTACTACAGCACACCTTCGAACATGGAGTAGAGTTAAACTTCTTTCTGTATTTCTCTGACCTTGGATAGGTTACTCTTGCATTTCAGTTGTCTTGTCTAACCTAACTCAGGTTGTGTTGTTAATACTTGAAAGCATTTTGAACTGGGCAGCCAATATATAAATGCAAAAGATATTCTTATGAATTAAGTCGAAACTCTGTTTGAAATCTTATAGCCTTTTGCTCACTTTCTTATGCTAACTGTTATCCAGAGAACATTTCTAGCCTTTAAGATTTTTTTTTTCTTAAATGAAACATTGCTACTTTAGGCTTTATTATATAGCGTTTGGCACTAGGAGGGTTTTGGATAAGATACTTGGAAGGGCTTGAAGTATGAGATTTGTCACTTGGCTTAGGCCCAATAACTTGCCAGGAAAAGTGTCAACTTTAATAATTAGAAGCAATTCTAAGGTTTAAAACAAGTGAAGTCCTGATGATTGCAGAGAGATATTTCAAATGTAAAATGATCATAGATCAGTTTAACTTTGTCTTGAGCACAGATAAACTGCCTCATTGTTTGAGCTAAGTCAGCTCAAACCCTACAGAAACTGAGTGGATTCAGAGCTCTGTAAAATTACCAGAAGTCAGGTCAGTTAACTCTCCTTGGGAGAGCATTTGCACAATAGCTGTATCTCACAGTTTTCATTGGTGTTGAATTCTTCCCACAAATCTCCCAGGTCTTAATTTTGGGTCTTAGCTGGTAAGCTTGGTTTTCTGGATAACATGCATCATAAATCTATCAAACAAGAAGTGGTGACTAAGTAATTTTCAGCTAGCTGCACATACCTTGATTTTAAAAGGTTCCCACTGAACATTTTAGCAAGCGATGATGTTACTTGCTGCTGCTTCCTTAGTATTTCTATCTATAGTAATACTTGGTTAAATTTTAATAGACAGGAGGATTTTATTTAGATCAACGTTGATGTCTTGTTGACAAGATACTAATTTAATTTTAAGTTTTCTCTGTAAATATTGTTTGAAGATTTCTGTTCTTTCTATTTGCAAAGTTAAATCTCATCTGGCAAGTCTTCTGCATTAACTATCCTGTTTGCTAAATGACTTCAGAAATGGTTATTTTCTCTACAGTTACAGAATATACTGTAATATATTTTAATTAATATAATTCTTCTTTCTGTTTTAAAGAATCTGGTTTATAAGAACACTGCTCATTTTTTTCTTTTCCAGAAGGACAGAAAGGAATAGTAAGTATTTTTTCTGTCTCTTTTTTTTTTTAAGAATATGGAACTAGTTGTGAATGATGCTTGCTATGAAAATGTAAATATTGTGGATAATTTGGCTTCCAGGAAAGGGAGAGTAGTCTTATGGTTAATGCTGAAATGGGTAGTGTTAGCTAAACTGTTGTTTCTATCACACAGTTCTTGAAAGAACAGGAAGGAAACTACTTAATCTTTTACTTCACTTACAAAATTGTGGTAACTTTCTCCCATCTTTGCATGCTTCAAAGTGTAATGGAATAAAATGTAGTGTAGAAGTAGGAGTGAGGGAAAGGGAGTATAAACAATAGTAGTAGTTGCTTTAATACTTGCATCTTGCAAGTATTCCAGCACTCTTAATCTGTTATCTTTATGTATAAGAGAAGAGACTTATAGCAGATGTGTTTAATTTATTTGTCAAAATAGCTTTTTCCCTCCCAAGTTCTCCAAAGCATGCTTATGTTTTCCTGAGTGGAAAAGGGATAAGCAGGTATTTTTGTGCTGTTTTGAGAGCTAAGGAAAATTGGGAGTCATGTAACAAAAAAAGTAATGCAGGTGTTCAAATATATAAAAAAAGTTGTTAACATGCAGATTAATTCTAATGCAAAATTTAAAAACTGCATCTGTGGCACTTGTCTGCAGTAGTTAGAATTCATTTGAGACTTTCTTTGAAAGCAGTCCAGCCTGTAGCAATATCTCACGGTGATGTGAGCAATAATACAGGAAAACCTCAATGTTGCACTATGTTTTATGACTTGTAGAACAACATGATGTATTTAATTTGTGACAGCTTACAAGTTAAACATCACTTCTGGAATTTTTCTTAAACTTAATGTTTGCATTTGATATGCAAGCATAGGACATACATTTTTATGTAGAAATAAAATTGACCATATATTCTGTGGTGCTGTGTGATTCATTTCTAAGGCGAATATATATTTGCATTTCATGGCTGGATAACAAAAAAATGTATATTTTTCTAGTTTGCTTAAATGTCTTTATTGCTGTTTTTAGCATACAAGCAAGTCTAGTGCTTTTGTTGAACCTGTGTATAAAGGGCTTTAGTAGATGTTAGAACATGCCAAAAGGAATTATTTCTGCATTGTTCCAGAGATCGGGTAAAAATGAAGTGTTTTTACCTCAAAGATACAAGTCCTGTATTTGGAAAAGAGAAATCAAATGTTCAGTGCAAGAGTTACAGCAGTAAAGCAGGAGAAAACATAGCTGAGAGCAAACTGGCAACTGAGTGGCTCAAAGCTAGCGTTTTATTCTGGGATAAGTTAATAAACTGGTTGAGAGAGTCCCTTAGGAGGCGGCCCTGAAGGGCAAAGGGGTCCAGGAAGGCTGGGCACTCTTCAAGAGCGAGGTCTTAAAGGTGCGGGAGCAGGCTGTCCCCATGTGCCGAAAGATGAACCAGCGGGGAAGACGACTGGCCTGGCTGAACGGGAAGCTTTTGCTGGGGCTCAGGAAAAAAAGGAGAGTTTACCACGCTTGAAAGAAGGGACAGGCAACTCAAGAAGAGTACAGGGATCTCGTTAGGTCGTGCAGAGAAGAAATCAGGAAGGCAAAAGCCCACCTAGACCTCAATCTGGCCGCTGCTGTAAGAGATAATAAAAAACGCTTTTTCAAATACATTAACAGCAAAAAGAGAGCCAGGGAGAATCTCCCTCCTCTG
>WAAD01029883.1:0-14110 GCA_013389945.1 Fregata magnificens
TGGAAAATTCTTGCAATTCTATTTGTTTATTATCTTAGTATAGTCATTAAAATTGTAGTATTATCCTTGTGTCATGGCAAAGTTTAAGAAAATTCCTAGGGATTTTTTAAATGGTAAAATAGTGTATAGTTTCATAGAGTGATTTTCTCCAAGTGCCTTAGAGCACTGTATATTTACAAAGCATATAAAATTAATTTTGGACAAAATGGTAATTAAACTGCAGCAGATTCAATTTGACTTGTGAAAGAATAAACTGCTGTCTTGGTTTTTTTTTTTCCTGATAGTTTATTTGAAAAATATATGGTCTCTAAACTACAGATGATTCACAGAAGACTTCCAAGAGAAAAAAAAGGTATCCAAATGAATGAAGAAGTTGGTGGTTCTCTTCTTACTCAATAGCTTATAGGTTAGAAAATTTGTTCCTTCCTTTTTAATGGTTTTAACATATCTTGTTTTTTACAGAATTACAGAGTACAAGAAGCTATGTAATACTGTAAATGTTATTACAGTCTAATAGGCTTTAAGTAAAACAGTGACATATACATCTATGTAAACATAATAATCTATAACATATGTCAGTTGTCTATGTGCTAGAATTTAGATTTACACTTAAGGCCTCCAGCAGGTTTTTTTGATGATGTGTGGTTTGCTTTTCTCAACACAAAATGAATCACAAGATGAATCAGGCCCTAAAAATGCCTATTTCTCTCCATTATTATAAAATGAGTCTAGTCATCTAGCTCATTTATAGATATCTACTTTATATAGGTAATCCACATTTAATTAGATGAGTCTTACTCTTGTTTCAAGATCAAAAAGTAATATATTGTATTAGTACAACTAGGTTAAAGTGTCAACATACTCGTTTTGCTGATCAGATATTTTTCCATCACTTGGATGTTGTCTCAGCAAATTACTTCAGGTATTAAAAAGGTCTTGCAACTGAAAAAGAGATCACATCCAAGAGTTTAAGCAGGCTGGATGCTTGCATTTATGCTGCTATCACTTTCTTGATTTGTTGTTTCTCACTGTTTCTTTTTGTTTTCTGGGAAGCTTCAGGCACAATAAGTAATTTGTAATTTTTTTTTTTTTAATGTAGCTAAGTAAAAAAAGATGAAGTATGCACCAGTGTTTTCAGTAGAGCTCATTATTTCTTTTAAACTGAACTGTCTACTTTATTAAAGTTGAATTTCACCTTACAACGTACAACTGCTTAACAGTTTGTTATTGTATTTGTAGCAGCAGTACATTATAATTGGAAGTAACAAGCCAAACAAGCTATTATTAACTCTTCAAAATGACATACTCAGAGATTTGTTTAGAAATTGTGGGGGTTTTATTTTTATTTTTCATTCATACCATAGTGACTAATGTCAACAAAGAAAAAAAAAGTAATTCCTTAGTATTTGAAGGCATGATTTTTTTCAAGTGTGTTTAGCATCAAAGCAAGCTGTGAGATGGACACCATTGGAAATGGAAGATGTTTATTATATTTATCCCTGCAACAGACTGCATAGCAATGCAAACAATCATAAACTTCCGTAATACGGCATCTCTGCCATGCCCCTGAAAGATTATCATGTAAGAGAAAATAATTATCTTTGCCAACTGAAACGTTAGACCTTTTAGGAGAATGGCTGTTTAAATGTGGTTTTTACTGACCTGGTTATCAAATAATTTCAGGTGGTAACATGACCTATTCAGAAACATACTTAAATAATGCACTTAATTTCAGGCATATGTTTCAATCCTAGCCTCTTTCACAGGAAGTAATCATATGCCTAAACATTTTAGTAAAATGGGTTTTTCTCATTACTGACCTCAGCCAGCCATCACTCAGCGATCAAAAATCAGGAAGGAGCTCTCTCACCTGGTCCTTTAGCTCCTCACCCGCTGTTGCAGAACACAATCTGTGCTCCTGTTATCCCCACTGGGAACTGGGTGAGCACAACTGAAGGTGAAGGCACAAGGAAAACGAGGGCAGGAAGTAGACCTTTTTCATAAATTTTAACCTATTTTTAATTACTACCCGCAGTACTATCCAGATTGCTTGAAACTGATGCTTTTTGTCTTAGCAGATACCAGATTCTTTCACTATAGGAAGCCATGGAGCTCATATTCAGAGTACTCATATTTTTTTTAATGATTATTGAACTATTGCTTTAAAAAATCTGTAACTGTAAAACAGACTTTGCAAACAAAGCTGAACGTAGACGGTTTCACTAGTGTATAGAGGGTTCTAGTGGCTATAGGTTAGTTTGGGATACAGGGGAGCCTCACTTCCCTCATGTCCTAAATATTTTGACATTTTGGCATTTTGCAAGATATGCTATTTCAGTCACTGTTTAGGACTCATGGTCGTACTTGCATGTTCCCTTCTGGCCTCACAAATTATTATACGTAAAGTGGAATAGCCTCCGCAGTTACGGAATGCTTTTTTTGCTTTTTTTTCTTTTTTTCCCCCTATTAATATATAGCTATTGTGCAAAATACTTTTGTAGGAGATAAGAGTTCAAAGTCCCTCTGACAAGTATAGAGAAGCAAGCTTTTGTAAACTCTGTTGTGATTGAGTGCTTTAACTCTTAATATCCCACCTCTCATACTCAACTTCATTAGAAGAACAGAGTGCAATAGGTCTGCTCTGGTAGGGCTTAACAGATTGAGCCCTTTCTGCAAATATAGTAGAGAAAAATCTAGTTTGTGAAGCCTGATAGGACTTAGTCTAAGATCAGTGCTTCACTCGTTAGCAAATCCCAAAGTAGAACTTTAGGTACCATGAGAGCTTTAATTTTGGAAACTTAGAGCTCTGCAGACTTCAGGCATGAATAGGCAGCAGCAAAGTAGATATTTCAAGCATCTGTGTTTTGTATTTCAGTTCCTAAATACTGGTTATGTCCCACTTTAGATGCCTATGCCCTTTTTACAATGTCATCTGTAAAACCGAGATCTCAAAGGTATAGCTCTGTGAGAGTATTAGTCTCTCACTGGGTTCAATAGAAATTTACTATCTATCTATCTTTGGATATCACAGTTTTAGGATGCTAAATCTTATTGAAAAGCATGAGACTCAAATTCTTAAATACCCCTGTGTTTCATAAAAAGAAAGTTTAATTGTGCAAGAAATTTGGGGTAATTTTAAGTTTTTAGGTATCCCACTGGCTAGCAGAATCAAATCATTAGAACCGAATTAGATGCCCAGAGTCCCTGTACAATGCCTCACAGGAGAGAGGCACATGAGGGAAAGGTATGTCTATATTATGTTTGTGTGCTACAGAGTTTTCCAGTGTCGAAATACCTAGCTTGGGTACTGAAACAGTCCACTGTACGGCATGTTGTGCAGACTGATGTACCTTGAGAATGTGGGCTCCCTGCAGTAGGAGGCTAGAGCATTTAAAGTGGACTTTGGTATCTTCACACAGCACTGTCAGACTCTGCAGTAAAGCCAGATACTGACAATGGGCCTGACAAAACTCAACATGCTTCTGAGTAAGGACCTGATTAAACCATTCTATAGAAAACACCATGAAGGGAAGTGGGGATAAACTCTGGCCCCTGAAAGTCAGAGTAAGGCATGTGTCTCTGCTCAGGGCTTTCGGATTATGTATGAAAGCCAGGTCAGGTCTTTCCTGAGAAAAAGGTAGTTCCTACCTGTTGTACCCAGTGGTAAAAGTTGTTAGTTTTCAAATCCTTCACTGGCCTGATTTCAGACAGATTTGCAGCCACTGTTCAGTTCTGTGGGGGTCGTCTTTTCTCAGTCTATCTCATTTTTAGTGCTGTTTCTTGCACAATTAACTATTCATTGAAGCAAAGCTTTGATTCCAATTTTCATCCCACCAGCTGTGCGGTTTAACAGGTGGATTAGAGAGTCAGGCAGCAGCACAATATTAAAATTTCTGGAGAGGGGAATGCGTTTTAGGAGGTTATCACAACTCGCCTCTTTTAGCCATGTTTTCTCACCAGGCATCCCAGCTCACTCCCTCTCAGTTCTGTCTCTGCAACTCTTGCATGGCTGTGCTGCAAACAGGAGCAGTGGAGCACTCCCAAACCTGGCACTTTTAACTCTTGTAATTTTAGCACTGATGTACTTTGCAATGCAGTCCCAGAAAAAGTTACATCAAGGTAAAGGAGGGTGGGGAACAATAAAGGGGTGCAGAGCGGGGCTGAGTGAATGCCCAGAGGCAGGGGAATAGAAACCCCTTAAACTGGATTGACTGTGAAAAATATACTTATGTAGGATTAAGTCAAGAGTGTCTCTGCTCCCTTGCCTTTTGGCTTGATTGATGGTAAAAATACAGAAGTGAATCCACACTAAAAAGCTGTAACAGTGCATCAGTACAGTAGAAATGGTGCAAGGTTTCTGTGTAGACTAGCCCTAAAAATTTATAGGCTTGTTCATTTAACATGGTCCTTACAGAACCTTGTCCATATTCCAAAATCTTTGCTGTAGGCAATCCTGGCAGCCTGACCAAGAACTGAGTGGATATGGAAAATGAATTGACTTGGTACTACAAGGAGTGGTTTCTCCAGGGTCAAGATTTGAAGTACATTAGTGGAGAAGTGTATGCTCCCACCATTCAGGCTGAAATTTTCTGCTGATGAATAAGAAGGCTTTGCTGCCCAAGGCTGTCATTCAGCAATTTTCCATGAAATAAAAGGAAAAAAACCCTCAACACCGAGCCTTCTAATCTTAATGGTGTTCCCTTCCAGATATATTAACTGATTTTCAGTTCTTTTTTTTTTAAAGAATGCTTGAAGCTATATTGGTATCAGCATAAGCAATGACATTGAAAGCTGTGCTTTCACGTTAGCATCTTTTATAACTTTTTGTTATTGCTCCACAATGAGTGTCTACAGACACCTAAATCACTAGTATATACTTCCTGTGAATAAATTTTATATATGAAGTGGATACCGTTCAGCAAAAAGTAATGTGAAGTTCTGCATGTAGGCAGGACTCATCAGCTATTGAGTGCAAGACAGGAAACAACTAAGTGGGTAGAAGTTCTGCAGAAAAAGATCTCAGATTTGAAGTGGATGACAAATTCTGCATGAGTCAATGTTATTAAGCTACTGCAAACAAGGCAAATATCCTACTGGGATATGTCAACAGGAATATAACCTGTAGGAGTAATCCCTCCATTCTGCTTAATGCAGGTAAGACTCAAGTACTCCATCAAGCTTCAAGAAAGACATAAAGCAATTGTACAGAGTCCAGAGAAAAACAATGAGACAGGTCGGAGGCCTAGAAAATATGGCTTCTGAGATAGGTATTTGAGGTCATTAAGTCTTGAAGAAAAAGTGGAGAAGATATCATAGCAGTCTTTGAATAGGTAAATAGATGCTACGATGACAAAGGTGATATACCGCTCTGAAATAACAGGCTTCAAGGGCAGCATGGAACATTTGGAAAAACATTCTAAAAGATTGATTGATTGGGTGTTTGAGCAGAGTGCAGTGATGTAGAATTTCTGTTACTGGATGTTTTTAAGAAAAGGTTAGACAAATACCTGTCAGGAATTACTTAGGTCACTAGGATAGACAGAAGAATGACTTTTTCAGTCGTTTTTTATAACTATGATCTATATTTCTCTAAGTAGATATGTGACTTCTGTTTTTCACACAATAGATTCTTTGGGTATACACCTCAAGAATAAAATAACTAATACGATTTCTGCACTGGGAACAAATACATATATTTCTGACTTGCAGTATTAAATAACAAATGGAAATCTCATAATGACAGTCAGGTCTGTTGAATAAATAATAAGGTGAGAAAAACCATACTCAAATGAGTCATTCCATATGCACCAGAATTCTGGGAATGCGGAGTCCGTTCTTAGTATACCAAAAATCCAAACTTAATTACTGGCATTGCATTAAATCTGCAAGAGGATTTTTTATTGGATGTGTTTGATAAAATCAATTTCTAATAAAGAAAAATTAAGAGGATAAGTAAAAGGAACCAAAGTCAAAAAGCATGATACAGTTATAACTGAAGACTTTAAAATTATCTTTATAATGGGATAAGAACAATTATTTACTTCTTGTGTAAAAAAAGTCTTTGGAAAAAGCTTAGCAGGATGGTACAGTCCCTGGTGAAGTAAAAAAAAAATAGATTAGGTGGATACCAATCGAATGTACTGAAATTGTCTAGGACATGAAGGTCAAGACCTAATACTGTGCATTGCAGGAGACTGAGTGAATGGACAATTATGCATACCGATGCATTCTTAAGTACTATCAGCAATATGCCGAGGAGAATTATATTTCATAATTTGTGTTCTTGAATGATTTACTGAAATATCTGGGCATTTTGTTTGTTAAGACTGGAAAACTGAGCTTTTTTATTTTAATTTTGGGAAAAATAAATACAACTCATCATTATTAAACTGAACATCACCTTAGGGTATAACCTTCTGCAGTTTGATTATATCCTGTTGTATTTGGTCTCACATTGCTTTGTACTGAAATAAAGATCAGAATGAGTTATAAAGGAAACACTGAAAAATAAATAAAGATCTATTTCAACTTTAATTTATTCAGAGCTATGAGGTAGTGTTTATCAATGTGGGCTTAAGATGTTAAGCTGCATATGACAGAGCAGTCCATACCGCCTAAGCAGCCTATTTCATTTATGTGTCAAATGAAAGAAGCAAGCAGGAAGAATCCCTGTGCCACACCTCCCAAGTCAGTAGGTTGGTTGTCAGACAGCTGCCCGGGATGGTTGTTTTCTTGGTCAGTGCCCCGCTGTTTCAAAACTTAATGAATGTTTCCAAGACACTGGATTCTTCTTATGCAATATGCCTATTTATATGTATATAGAATCATTTATTTTTATAGCAATGACCTAACTCCTCAGGCGTGCCTGGAAGAGGGAAAATACTCATGTTTTAAAGTCATTACATAAGACTTTTCTGCTAACATAAATTTAAATAGAGAGTGATATTAGGATATACAAGACAAAGCATTAAGAATATATTAGCCAGTCATCGTGGCTATGTCTGTACTAGTAAACTCTAAAAATCAGGGTCTGCCCTGGCCCTGGCCCTGAGGGAAAGTGGCATGGGAGTTTTCATCCTTTTGCTAAATGCTCTTTCCTTCAAAACTGGGACCAACGGAAACAGCGGTGGGAAAACCCACCAGGGCACCGAAGAGCCATTGAGCTGGAGGAGCTCGTGGCCCTGCTCAGGTGTATGTAGGAGAGGCACCCCCAACGGGGGGGTCATGCCACACCACAGGGGTACGCGTATCCCCAGGGACTGCAGCCGTGGGTGACTCACGCCAGGACAGGGACACTAGGAATGGAACATCAGGAAACCATGAAGTTCAGGGCAGTAAGCACAGCATGAAAGACATGGCCATAGGGGGGCAGAAAAATATTCTGCTCAGAGCAGCAGAAAACTGTTATGCATATATCACCTCAGTCTCCCCGCTACCTGTCCCCTCTCCAGTGAAATTTTGGAGGACTGAGTGTAACTGGTGGAGAAAATACAGAAAGCTGAGATTGCGGAGGGGGGAGGATAGATGTTTATGTGCTTGTTTAGCTGTTTGTGCTCCTCTTTTTCCCTGTACCCAAAAGGGTGATCAGCAGTTTGTGTTGGTTGGCAATTGATTAACTCGAGTAAAATTGCCCAGCTGGTGCCTGGTTTCCCCTTAACACCCATGTTATTCTTACGCCATTCCCAGGAAGCAACAGGGACAGCGTCCTCCAGCTCTGGCCAAAGACGTGTAGAGCACTGACTATACAGTATGAATGTTCATAGGACAGTGTTTGATCCTGTGCTTTGGCCTTTTTTGATTGATTAGGATAGCCTTCAGTTAATCCTGGCAGCTGCAAATCCAAGCATAGCACTAATAAACACAGCTGTATTTTGGTAGTCCCTTTATATCTAGCACGTCTTTGCTGAAATGGAGTACGTGTTTTCATCCCACTTGTCCCTTGACTTAGTTGCTTCAGATGCAGTTTTATCCAAGAAGAGAACTAGCAGTGAAAAATGAGAGTCACAGCCCTATCTTAGAGCAAAGGCCTCAGACCTAGCAAAGAGCGTGGCAGATTCAGCGACTTGCGATATGCAAAGTCCCAGTTACCAACAGGCAAAGAAAGAACCGGGGATTGCGTTTTCCTCAACTACTGGGAATTATAGGAGACAGTATCTACTTCACTTCTGCCCCTTGAGGACATGACTAAGAGATCCATTTTCACTCGCCATTTCAGAATGCCTTGTCCTTTCTCAGCACAAGCAGTAGTTACAGCTCAGTGGAGATTTAGTTTAGGTTTTCTGTTAAACAGGAAATGTGTAAAACCTCCTAAAACCATAACAATGCAAACATTTCAATCACTGTGATATTTTAGTAACTTTCAAGATCATTTCTTAAGTACTCCCCTCGCACAGTTCTTCTTTCTCTACCGCTGCTGACTTTTTATTTTATACGGAGAACTTCTGATATTGCTTTCTATTCTGCACGCCTTCTTTCTCCTCATCACTGCACTGAAATTTCTCGTCAGTTTTTTATGTATGTGCCCTCTCTTCCTGGACTTTCCGTCTTGTACTTATCCTTCTTGCAATACAATCAAGCTAGTGTCTCCCTAACATTGTTACAGAAAAAGAAAGTGTTCTTCTATACAGAAAAAGTCTCAATAATAGTAATAATATAGTTTAAATTGCAACACACACACTTCTCAGTTTCAACCCTTTCCCTAGCATTATGCTCATCTTTAAGGGTCTTAAGGCCAGTACCTTCAGCAGGGTGTGTCTGTGTGAAAGGAGTAACTGCTTTTCTAAAACAATGTGTATGCCTTAGAAAGATAAACAAAAGTAAAAAAACCCAAAGAAACAAAAAAAAATAGCCATAGCCTCCTGGTCTGCTAGAAAAATCGCTGTAGGAAAAAAACCGCTGCAGGCATGTCAGGAAGAGATCAGACAGGCCAAGCCTGAGGCCTTGCAAGCTCACTACAAAGCTTATGGTCTCTTACTAGCAATAGCAATGTTGTGTTTCAGGGCTACAAGGTAACAGTAGTATCTAATTCCTGAATCCTAATTCTGTTCTGGCACTTCCTTAAGTGTAGTTTCTTCCTTGTACATGCTAGTGAAAGTATTCTCACCAGAAGTCCCTAATTATCTCTCCTAGAAAAAATATCGAAGACTGTAACATGCTTTCTTTTCTGATCTCCCCAGCTCCATTTCAACACATCCATCGTGCTGATTTTTTGTCATCTGTTGTCTTCCTAGCTCCATTATTGCTTAATTCTTCCTCAGCTGTGATCATTCTTTTACATTTAAGAAAATTTCAAATAAAAAAAAAAAACCAAACCGAAAAATAGAGGTCTTCTTTTCTATACTAGCCATGTGCATGTGAAAATTGGAAATAGGTATCTCTCATTATTGCTTTTAAACAAATTTTTGGTCCTGGCAACCATATTAATGAGGCAAATAATTGAATATGAGTTTCAAAGTAATATTTCTCATGAACATGCTAAAATAAAGTGCTGCCGTTAGTAGATCTGATTTCTAAAGTACATGATTAGAACAGGGCACCTGGAAGCCAGCTTGTGGTTTTATGATTGCAGATTTTATCAGGGGAATTGTATTGAAATTTATATTGAGCAATTGTACCCATGCAGCTACGGCTGTGGTCATACAGGCTTTTAAGCTACCTCTTTTTCACAACTCCTACATAAAATCTCGTAAGAGTTTTGGGGACAAGAGACAGTATAAATTAACAAAACCTTTTGCACATAGTAAGGACTACACTGAATGCTGAACATCCTTTCAGCATCCTTTGTAAACATCAGCTGTCATGCTATTAACACTTTGGAAGTTAACGAAGTGTTAAATTAATCGTGGGCCAAATTCTGCAGTAAGGACACCCCCCGGAGCCTCAGCACAGGACTGGATCTTTACCAGGACTGCTGTCACTCAGACTGAAGTTGTGGCACTGGAGCACTGAGATGCGTTAAAATTGAAGGGAGGCTAGGAGGAGAAACATCCAGAAATCACCGGCGCGTGCCGACCGAGCTCATACTAACACATCCAGCTGTGATTTTTTCAGGCCATAACCCTCTAATTACGAGACCGTATTTCGCTCTCCGGCGGCCGCGGCCCCCAAAAGGGGCGAGAAGGAGGGCTGCCGCTTCCCCCCCCGAGGCAGGCAGGCGCCGCCGCCGCCGTGGGCAAGGCGGCGGCCGNCGGCTCCGGGCTTGCTGGCAGAGCTGGCCACCTCTGGTTTCTGGGGAGCCGAGCCCTTTTCCGCGTCCGAGCCCTCTGCGAGCAAGTGGCGGGGCTGCCAGTCGAAGTGTTCTGAATTACTCGGTAGAGGGATTGCATAAAAACGTTTCCGGTTGTGTGCTCACAACGGTTTAGTTTCTCTTATGTACTTCTTAGAATGATTTCTCTGCGTCACGCAGCGTAGTTGCTCTCTCTCTGGCCGGACGGCCTAAGCTTTCCAACTGAAAGAGGGACCCTTCTTCTATTTCGAGTTGAACTGAATGTTCTTAATCAGTTAATGAATTTATTGTACAAATAATAAAAGAGCTTTTCAATATGCTGGTATACTAGTGCAAATACTCTTACACACACCGGTTTTCAGAGATTTTGGTAGCCGTGAATATTCTCTTGAATAAAAGTTGTTTACTGAATATTCATGAGGAGTTGGAGGAAAAAGAGGTCATGAATATGAACAAGCCTAATTTGGTGGGGTTTCTTTGCAAAGAAAAAGGCAGGCATTCTATTTTGCTGTCGTCGCGCAACTCTGTTTTTTCCACTTATCATGACGTTCACGTTCAATTCAGCAACTATAAGGTTTACTGGAAAGCTGAAACTCAGGTATTTAACTTTTTAGTAAATTATCAGTGCTTCTCTATTGAAGGCTCAGCATATACATAACATTATGCTGTCTTTTCAGCGAAGCGTGCACAACATTGTCCACAATTTCTTCAATCTGTGACTGAGAATGAGTCAGTTGTTATTTAAACAAAACAAAAAAAATTGCACAGAATTCCTTCTTCCTTAAATGTGTTCACTTTTGTGATGAAAAATATGAGGAGAAATTTTGATCAGAACTTTGTTCCTTTTCCTTAAAAATCAGTTTTCAGCAGGCTACAGCTGGCGGGGGGGGAAGTTTAGAATCTCCATTTGGGTTTTTAATTTCCTGACAGTCAAAGAAAATAACTTTTGATTTTAGCCTTACTTTCAAAAAAATTCCTCTTTTTTCTTTCCTCTAGAAATTATGACACTTTACATGTTTACAGACATCTATAATTTATGATACTTTTGGAAAACTTGGAACGTAAATATCCAACTGATTTAAAATTCAAATACAGTAAGTGGCAGTACAGTGAGAGAAAAGAATGAGTTAAAAACACTCCATACATTAGAGAAGGTTATCCCAGTCAAACTTGGGCGTGGCATAATTTGGATGTTTTTAAAACTCTCAAATAAAGATATTTTAAATAATAGGGAAGGCATTTAAAATGATAAATGGCATCACTATTTACATCACTGAGTCCTACTCACTTTCCTTGGCTACTGGATGCCCATGTGTGATTTTTAAAATGTCTGCCAATCTGTTTAATTATTTTTAGCAATTAAGGTTGTAATTTGTGGATGTTGCTTCAGCTTCTTGCCATGTTGACTGATGTCTCAATGTGTACAATCTATGTCACGCCATATGTTCCTTGCTAGCTCCTATTAGGCAGAATGATTTTTTTCTTTCTAATCAGGATTTTGCTGGTACATGTTTCAGGAGAAAACAGAAAATCAAAATGTACCGGGTCTGTTTCTCCACTGCTCTGCTCCTTGTATCTCTTCTCCTAAATGTGGCAAGTGAATACGAATTGCCAATGAACAGAGAATTCTTGTTTGCATGTTTTTCTATGCTCACTTTGTCCAGGTAAAAATAGTTCAGAAAGTAATAAGCCACTGAAAGACCAGTCCTGTGTGGATCCACTAGCTTCTACAGATTACTCCCAAATTACAAGCTCAAACCGCTAACTTTACTGAGTCCATAGAAGAAATAAGAACATCTTTATGCTTTTTATACCCACTTTATGACTAAACTCATGTACATTTTTCAAGGTGGTATGCAGTCTTTTTTTTTGACTGTAAAATAGAACAATTGAATCCGCAAGATGTATACCTACCTGCCCGTGGAGTTTGTTATGGATAAATGAGTGTGCTGGAGAAGAAGCATGTTAGGAAGAGAGTGGTTTTAGGAAGTTTGCAATTCTGTTAGTCCAGGATTCTTTTTGTCAGTGGAATAAGTTATCTAGTTCCCATTTTTAGTACGTTTATATAAGAACGGAAAAGGGGAATATAAAACCTGTCTCAGAGGTTTTGTTTTTATTTTTCTGGTGAAGACTAACTGTATCTTTACATGTTGATACAGTGTCTGCTACAGATGGTTGCCAAACTAAATTTACTTGATGGGCTGCTGTTTTTATTTGTATAATGGTGCTTTTGATCAAAGATACAAAAAGATAATACGCATGATAATTTTGATTGGTGAAACATCGGAGGCATTTCCAAACATTTTTCAAGCACCGTTTGAAAAAGAAAAAAAGACACAAACATATTAGCAGCATTAATTAGTAGTGGGGAGCCTTGGATTTTCTAGGGTGGAAAACATTTTATCATTTTATTCAGAAGCTTCAAAGCTTGATTTTAAGTGCTTAACTCATGGTGATAGGAACTGAAAGGTGACAGTGACAAAGAGTAAACAACATTTGCATAGAAAAACCAATTTGACAACTAAATTTATAAATATTGCAAATGAGGGGGAAAGCTCATTTCATTTTTAAAGCAAGGTCTCCTCCAGAATTTAGTTCTTTTTTCTCCTAGTCTTCTATGTAGGCAGTTTCATACTGTCCTTTCATATGAATATTACTTCATATGAGCTTTATTTGAAAAGCAAGCTTAGGTATTGAATTGTAACACAGATCCACATTTGGTAATTGTTAGTGCCAACAGCTGCTAAGGACAAATACATATTCTCAGTTTCACACTACAAATCTTTTTATCATTAGTCCATATCTCTTGAGTATGTTCTACACCTGTGTGCATGCAGACTGCACACAGATCTTGAAAAATCCAGTGCTATGGTACCAACCGGACTAAAAGATCTATAGTGAAGACCAAAGAGGGCAACATTGCTATGTTCTAGCAATTACTTTGGCTCACTGCAGTCAAGATAACCCTGAAGTAGAGGAGTTAGCTCATGCTAATTCAAGTTGCTGTTAATTCAACACCTGTAAGCAGAAAGAAACTTTACATATTCTTCAGAAGTAACTTAAAATCCCAACTTTAGAGTTATAGATTTGTTGCAATTTGAACAATAAGAATTATAATAGAAGAACTATAAATATAAATAACATAAACATTCCAAGGGATCACACTTGGTGTTGATCCAAAACACACTCAAGGCATTATACAGAAGCAGTCTAGAAATCCCCAGCCTAACTAATCTGGCATATAAGGTCATATTTCCAAACTTATAACTAGGTCTATGCTATTAAAGTCAGCCTGACTCAAGAGTTCACTTTGAGACAACACTGACATTCACAAATAAAAAAGGCTCTTCAAGATAGCTTTGACAACAACTTCATAGCTGATAATACTTAAAAAGACAAAACACCAGGGTTGCCTTTCTGCTATTTCTTGACTAGCAGGTATGTTTGATGCCATCTCAGACAACAACCTGCTATTCTTGATCTGTGGGCTAAGTTTCAGTGGTGTCCTTAGGCTAGTGTGAACTATAATGTTTCAATTTCCAACACTGCTCCACTAAATCAGAATTACTTGGGCAGCTATAAAATGAGCCTAACGTGTATTGTGCTAATGATTAACTATTAATCAAGTGGCTTGTGATAGCGCCTAGGAACAACTGAGATTCAAGCCTCATTATGTAAGGCAATGTGCAGTTCTTAAAGAAGGCCGTAGAAGGATTTTTCCTTTGAAAACCAGCTGTGCTGTTACCACACCCAGGCTGGTTCTGCTTTTAACCCTTCTGTCCATCCTTACAACTCCAACAGTTTTGGCACTTGAACTGCTAAATTAATTTTGCGTGGCTCCATCTACTATTTGTTTCCTGAAGCCCTATAGGAAGGGGGAGAGGT
>WAAD01029886.1:0-86134 GCA_013389945.1 Fregata magnificens
GTACCTATGGGTGCTTCTGCCAGCTCAAGATGAGTATGAGACAGAGTAACTGTCAGTGTTAGTGCATAGCTATAAGCATATAGAAACAGTTTTTCTGGACCCTTGCCCAAAGTTTGCTCAAAATACTCCCACAAAATGACCAAAGATTTGGGAAGCTCCAGGAAAGTCCCCACTACCTATTTTCCTACGTTACAGAGAAAACTTCCAAATGGTTTTCTCCTCTCTTTCAGCTCCCCAAAAGCTTTTCCAGTTCCTTCTCCAATTTCTTCTCACATTCCAGGCAGCCCCTGTCACTCCTCACCTAATGGCATTTTAATAGGTGTCTCCATCTTCTTCCTCCACACCTGTGAGCCCTGTGCCTTAAATTCTCCCAAGCCTGAACCTCCCTACTGCCTACCCTTGAAACACTATCAGCCTTTTCAGGACTCAGGCTCTCACTGAAATGATGTCATGCATCTTGGGAAGTGCTGGAAGGGACCGAAAGCCAGGCATTAGGCACTAAACAGCAAAATCTCTGCTTGCTATAATCTTGTGAAAACCATAATTATATCCTTTTGGGGGAAAGAAAACACATTGGTATGATTGCCAGGGCAGAACAGCACAAGAAACAACTAGCACACAGAGAATGTAACAGAAACAAATACCGTTTCACAGGTTCAGAGCATTCACCTTTCTAAGTTCAGGGGCTATAAGCATAGGACTGGATGGGAGGTACCAAGCCAGACGCTGTCTCCTACCTGATCACTCCACAGGGTGTTGGGTGAGTTTGAAAGAGAGAAGAATCCAGGAAATCAAGTAAGGAATTAACCCCATGGCTATCCCAAAACGGTAAAGGACCAAATGCAGCTCTCAGATATGCACTAGAGAGGAATATTTGTCCTCAGCTGGTTGGGCTGCAAATTATCGCTAATGCACACTATGTCAGTGGGAAGCTTTCACATCCATATAGATAAGGACTGGTGGGAATACCAAGATAGCATTGCTACAGTGTTAAGAGAGCTTTTTAGCATGTTGGTAAGTCTTGAGGAAAAGCTGCATTTGCAGAGAACTTCAAAACTGCTTTGCTACAGCCTTTATGGCAAATGTAACAGAGGAACTAGAAGAAAGTTAGTCCTCAGCCTTAATCTTTCTAACTAAAGTAAAAGCTTAGCTTTGGAAGCAGATGTGATTTCTGCTAATTAGGCTTTGGGGCTTTTTCTAATCCTGAGAAAGAAAACTGCTGACACGATGTGTCTGACCACTCCTGTTCCAGGAGGAGGCAGATGACTAAGGCCAAGATGCAGAACACCACCATACACACCCAGAATCTATGCCAGTGATTTCCCTCCTGCGCGAGAAGCGCAATCCTAAAAATCTCCTGCTTCACAGAGGAAAGCTGCGTGTTACGCAAAATACACAAGGCTATTATTCAACACTAGTTTAAAAATAAGAGGCTATTTTTTAAAAAATTAGTATGCAAGAGAATACGGTATGGTTGGAACACATTTCATTTGGGCTTTGCAAAATATCGTGTAACACAGTAGTAAGGGAGAGCTGAAAGGGAAGAACAAAAGAAAGAGGGAAAGGAAGCACATGGTAAAGGAGAGGCCACTGTAGTTCACGGGAGCTGGAAAGCCAGGAACAACCTGAAAAATGAACAAAGAGACTATAAAGGTTCCACCATGGCCATGTCAGTGTGTGATGTTGGTCCACATCATTTGTGGGTGCTGAAACCTACAGTGTATTGAGCCTTGTGAGGCTCACCCATCCCATTATCCTACAGCTGAGTTACAAACTCCACTAAAACCAAAACAAAACTAACAAAAAAACCTCCAAAAATGAACACAAAAAAACCTGTAGTAAGGATCGTGCCAGGACAGCAACAGTTGTGATGCTACAAGGTACTTCTGTAATTACACTGAAGCAACTCCAGTGCTGAACATATTGCAGATGGAATCTGGCAAGCCAAAAATCTCCTGTTCAGAAACATGTAATATATTTTTTATGGTTAAAAAATCTGCAGGCAATTTGGCTATGATAAACTGAACAGAAGCCAAAATCTCACATCCTGTAGTGACAAGTGCATTGGTCTCAAGGACACACCTCTAGGACAGGCCTCCACATTTCTTAGAGTATGGGGGGAATGAAAACAAGTGAAGACTGCTTCTGCAGGGGCTGCTTTCTCAAATTTTTGAAATGCACAGCATGCCAGATAGGAGATATTTTCTGAATAAGGTTTTAAGCTGTCTGGAACAAGAATCATCTTTTTTTTGTTCTGTAATACAGCAGTCTTTACCTGGAGGACCCACAGCAGGACCAGATCCTCCTAAGCAGAAGTATAAAGCAGATTGAAAGTGATCTGAAAAAGATTCAGAGTTCAGAATCAAAACTGCTTGCACAGAGTTAATCCTCCCCAGCTGGCATGCCAGTTTCTGCTGGAGTCACCCTTGCTCATGAGAATCTGAATATTTCTCAGTGTTGCTTAGTCAAGGTGTATGAAAAAGTTGTGGATGGAAATTAAAAAAAGACAACAACAAAGTTAGCCAAGCCCCTGATCTTCGAGAGAGATTCTGACTTTGAGGAAGAAGGATCTGCATACAAACAGGCAGCAAACAAAAATACCCCCACACAACCAAACACCCAAAAAGTGGTTGTGCAGCAAGCTTTTGGGAGTAGCCTACTCCTAATGGTGCATCTGTATGTTTTGTTTAATGTGAACTGGTACATCCAATCCCTGATACTAATGCTGTTTATTTTTCTTTTCTGCTTTATTATCATCCAAGTTTATCTTTCACGTCCTTTGCCTACAGTAAGCTAACCTCAACAATAACAGGATATGTACTCTAGAATTACTGGGGGGTGGGTGGGTGTGTGGGGGGGTGGAATTTGCTTCACAAGTGACACGATCAAACTTACCATACTCAGAAGAAAATAAATAAGCAAGTGACACAGAAAACTGGGCATTTAATGACTAGGTTAACTGTTATTCCTCCTACAAAGAACTGCACCAGGGCACCAGGTGGGAAGGGGGCAGCCACTTTACGTCACTTTTGGTCTCCTGGTGCAGCACAGAGTGAACGTAAGCAGAGTCAATACTTGGCTTGATATTTCAGTTACCATGAGACAAACAGAGACTGAGGAAGAAAAGAATTTAGCTACCAGCTTCTGCCCTTGCCTGAAACTTTGTTCATCGTAACTCAGTTGAAAACCCAAGGAACTCTATTGACTTCAGATCTGAAGCCTGTATTTAAGCCTGGGATGCATTACTCATATCTGGAATTCAGTATGAGCCTTCAAACCAATTTGAAAGAAAAACAGCTGAGCAATTTAAAAGCATCAACCAAACCTTGTAGTTAGTACTATCCTTCAATGACACATTTTTGAGAAGAGAGAAATTGGATCATAATACCTTGGACTAAAGTGGGATTTTTCTGACAACTTCACAAACTGTTTAAATGCTTTAGATGTAGAACAACCCACAAGAAAAACTACGTTCCAACGTGCCTGCTCTTCCCTAAAAAGGTGATTACAGTATGACACTATTAGACTTGCAAGAACTTCTAATTACCACATCTAGTTTGTGTGTCAGAGGGAGATTTCATGGCAACGCTGAACACTTGTGGAAAACAGAAGGAAGAGGGGAGGGAAAGGCAAAGGGGGGCGTGGGGAAAGCCCTCCCTGACTGTCTACTCTGCAAAGGATTTGAACTGCAGAAAAGAGGAACCATGTCAGCAAATGCCAAACCAATGCGATACCTGCCAAACCGCACCTTATCCTTCTCAATCAGCAAAAAAATTATCCGCTGCCTGATTTCTCTTACCTCACCAATAAAGGGCTAGGTTTTTTTTCCTTATTAGGACAGTCTCCATGCTGTAAAATTCTAGCTCTAATAAGTGGCTTTAACAATATGTGCTGCACATCAGCACAAAAAGAAAGCAATGAATAAAAATAAAACGCAGGAGGAGAATAAAAGGGCTGAGTCCTAATTAAAAGGGACGACATCAGCGTAGTTTGGGCTCCAAAATTTGATCATAGATTTTGTGAAATGGAGAATTAAAATTGGAATGGATAAATGTATGAAGGCTAACATTATACAGATGTATAATTACAAACTTGGCCCTGCAGCTACTTATACATGTAAATGGCCTTACTGAAGTCAAGGAGACTTTTTTAGCACACTTAAGTGCTTACACGGCTCAAAACATAAGTCAAATGTCAGTACATGAAAATAGCGCAAAGAAAGGGTTTTTTTTAATGTTTTCTTTAACAAAACAAAATGCGAAAGGAGTGAAATGTTACAAAGTCAGTTAGTTCTCCGTGTTTCAATTATTTCAATGATTGATGGATTTTTTTTCTTGGTCAGATTTTTAAATGTATGGGTTTAGATTACCTAGTTTACTGCATCTGCATTATATGGACGTATATGCATATATACGGACAGAAGAACACAGAGGGCCTAAAATAATCACTGGAAAATTTCCCTGGTTCTTTTGAACCTTCTTGGTTTACTCTGAATTGGGGATAGGGTGGATGGGGAGGCCTGGGACTGCAGGTATGGCAGGAAAGGGAAAGGCAGGGGTACGAAGAAGCAGGATGCAGTTCTGTCACCCCCATCCCAAACTGGTTGAACACCTATGCCAACAGTGTGGCTGTGGAGGAGCTATCTGGACTTAAGATCTGCACTAACAATGAATTTTCTAGTTTTGCTGAAGCAGAAGAAAAAACCCTTGTCAGAGTGAAGTGATATGGAAAATGTTCAGGGCTGTTTTATTTTAATTCAGCCTGAAACAAGAAGGCAAATCCTTCATCTAAGTTTTTTTTCTTTTAACATTTTTTCTTTAAAATGTAGGTCAGTTTGAATCAAAAGATTCAAAAAAAGATCAGAATGTTTTATTTAAAAAAAAAATATTGCAAAGATGCAGCTCGGCCATTTCTTATTTAGAAAGTGTCAAAAAAACCCATTTTAATTTAAAAAAGTATTTCCTCTTGTTTTCATTTAGGCAAAGATAATCTCAGAAACCTGACATGAACTCCCAAGCAGTTCTGCTCTGCCCAGAACTCCTCCAGTTTTTCTTGGTTTTGCTAAATTTACCTTTCATCAGAAACAATTCTCATAGCTCATTTCAGGCATTTGGATTCCCAGAGAGCAGTGCCAGGCTGAGTCTGATATCTCTCACCACTGTCCTGGCTTGAACCAAGGCTTGGACAGGGTGGACAATTCAGCTCAGGGTTTTCATGAAACTCTCCAGAGTCACTTGTTCTCTGACAAAATCTTAGAAATTTGATTCTCACAGTTACATGACTTCAGACTCAGGTGCATGCCCAAAACTCCACACAAATTAATCCAGCTTTGTGCTCCTGACACCCAATGCCTTGCTTGTGCTGGAGGAAGAAAAACATCTTTCACTAAGGCAAGAAGGCTGTGAAATCTCAGAGATGTTTCCTTATAGACCTGTCCTTTCTCTGCCATAATGTTTCTTCCACTAATGATAATCTCATTCAATGTTTCAGCTCTTCCAGTAAATTTCTTCTTACCCACTATGAGGAAAGTTCCTAAGTCCAGCTACAAAATCTCGAACTGGACATTCAGTCTTCAACAGCCACTGTCCCTGTTGATGTGTAAAACCAAACACCAAAGCACATGTATTTCATTCAGGTGGCGACAACTAATAGGTCAAGAATGCTCTGTATACATGGAGTATTGTTACCACGGTATTTAACAAAAATATGTGGGTCCACCCATGGATAGATATATTTGCATCCAAAGCACTCACCTACCATCCCAAGTGTTTTGGACTTCATTCCCAGACATCAGGCACTGACGTGCAACTTGGATATAAACAGTGCAGCTCACAAATGGACAGAACATTGTAAGAAAACTGTCTATTTCTTAGCCCATGGTACACTTATCACTGTTGGGCAAGAGCCACATTCAAAGCCTGACTGGCATTCTTAGCTTTCAAAATGGAAACAAATAGGCTCACTACAGGCTAACGTCTTTGTGCATCTGGTCTTTGGTTATATTACCATGCATCTTATTTTACCTCAGTAATATGAAAAGGCTTTTACAAATTAAGGATTCAGGCCATTGCCCACTGGAGAACAGGAATGAAAAGCATGGCCAACAGAGAAGACCAGAAGGAAGGAAAGAGATGGCTTTAAGTGAAAATGAACAGCATCAATTTTTGGAGCAGAATTAACCGGATAACATAGTGCCACCAACAGTGCTGCTGTCTGTGGAAAAGTGTCCTCTTCCACCCCTCTCTTCTCTTAACAAAACTAGCTGATTATTTGTCTTGAACATCCAGCCAAGAAACAGAAAAGGTAACCTACAATATGAAGAACCAACCAGAAAATGCTGTGAAAGAGTGAACTTCCAACAACCAAACTGCCCATGAATGATCTGTGAAGTTTGAACAAAATTTATAATTTGCTGGAAGAAAACATTCTACCTGTTGGCAAGGAAGACTTCTCTTTTCCTTAGAAACTTGCACAGTAAACATTTATTTTAGTGTGCAGCAAAGTGAGCCAATTCAATTCCTATATATTTACTAAGCAGTCTTTGTATTTTCAGGCCAACCGGCATGATTCCTTGGCTACGATGAGAGCTTCTGCTTTTAATTTCTAGTGTATCAAATGCTAACAGGATTATATTCAGCTATTTAGCAATTACAAAATTTTCTACAAATACTACAAGTACACTGAGAGCGTAGAGAGTATCTTTAAAGCACGCAGCTGAAACGATCATATAAAGGGGCCATTACAGGACATTTGCAAGAAGTTAAAAATCACATTATACCTCATTCAAAACAGTGCAATAACAGCCGCCTCCTTTTCCCTGGAGGGTCTCCAGAGAGTTAACTTATAAGGATTTTAATACTCCTTTTCTTTTCCATTGCAATCTCCCGAGAAGACATGAGCACTTGGAATGATTACGTTATGCCTCAGCCTGGGAAGGGCAGTATTTCATCATGTATTTCACTGAGCAATGCTTTGAAGAAGCCTTTGTGGGTAATGCTAAAGGTGTCTTCCCTGCTTTTGGCTTGAGGTCACGGAGATGTTTGTTAAAAGGGAATAAATCAATTTCCAAACTTTGGCCACACATTTGATTTCTCTTAAGAGTCCTCGCCAAAGAGAGCTTTGCTTTTCTTCCCCAAATATGCTACTGTGAGTCTTGACAAAAGAAAACCCATGTCTGGCTGTCAAGGTGTGTCTGCTCTTGTTTAGAAGCTGCTACAGGATACAAATCTCCCAAGATACAGGAAACCAACAGTATAGTCGCTAATCATGCTTTAAGAGAAAGGGATTCAATTGTTTTCGCTCAGATATAATTTCACTGACTTCAGTGACATCACTTCACGTAACATAATTACAGGTGCTACAGCGTATGTAAGCTAGGGCATTCCTCCCAGCAACTCACGCAACACTTCAAAGATATGCCAGGCATAGAGTTAGCACACTGCTGGTTCCCTCTCCCGCCCAAAGGGGAGTGGAGGAGAATCTCCTTCAGCAAGGAAATCCAGTGATTTCTAGTTTTTTAAGCAGAACAGCCAAACCCTGACATCTAGCTAAACCAGCCCCTATACAGACCAGTGAAAGGGTCTGAAGTTTGGCTCAGAGGCTTCAGCCTGGGTCACTGCACTCGGGGCCAGCTCCCCACAGTGAGTATCAAGAGTCAAGGTTTCCACCAGTTACATCAGCACTAAAGTGCCCAAATCTCATCCACTTTGCCCTTTCCCCTCCCTTGCTTTCCCCTTGTGCTGGTTGCAGAGAAACTAGTGCTCCGCCACGGCTACTCCCCATTCCTGTACAGCAGTACGGGGGGGGGGGGACTGGTTGCCGCGGCTTGTGGCTCTATTCCACCACAGACCAACACAAAACAAACCCATTTGACATGCTCCTAGTTAAATTATTATTTATTGCCCAATTTCTGAAATCATGATGAGGGATTTCAGATTCCTGGAAGGGACTTCTTGCAGGGGCTGAGTTTCAGAAATCCCTGAGCTCCCTCTCCCTCCAAGAGCACAGGATTTCATGCTGGAAACTCCAAAAACAGGCACCCAGAAATCCCAGTTGCTTTTCAAAACCTCTCCCAAATTTTAAACAAAACCGTGATAAAAATCACAATATTTTAGAAACATAGTAGTGTCCTGTTTCCCACCCCTCAACATATAAAGCAGACAAACAAAACAACAACAGAGGACCCAAATAAAGCAGATCATTTCTTTAGTGGTATTACACAGTCTAATTGATTTTCTTCTCTCGCTTCCCTCCCGCATTCAGGGATGAATGTGCCATGAGGACTTTATTTACTCACTGACTTAAGCAACCTGAGTTACGCGAAAGCTTTCACACAAACTATGAAACTTCTGCAAACTTCCCATTAACAGAACTCCAGTTAGCAACCAGTCCTTCCAACATACTCTTCTTCCACTGAACAAAGCAATTTAAATTCTGCAATTCAAGTGAGAGAAATGCATAAATGCACAGACTGTTCCTTTAGACAATAGAGCACAATACAGCAAAAAGAGGAGCAAAAGAACCCAGTCTGCATCCAATGCTTATTCCCCAGTTCAACCAGTTTCCCAACTTGTTACACTATTCTGTTCCCCTTTCCCATTGCCACCATCTAGCACTTCCTACACAACACCAAAAGGCTAAATCCATACAGATATCGTAATAAATCGGCAACTCACTTGGAAAGGCTTGACAAATTCTGCCTGCAGTATGATCTGCTGATCATGTCTGCAGCGTATGAATCAGTGCAAACTGCTGCCAGCTCCAGGGAGTAAATGGACGGATGATCAGGGCGTGGAATGAGATAATAAAAATGCCATTATCCTTTCAGGCATGTGAGACTCATTGGATGCTCTTTCCACCCCACAGGTTAACCATTTGGTCGATCCTGTAGCTCCCGTAATGACACTCTCTATTTGCCTATTGTCAAGCTCATTATCTATTTTGTATCCTCCTCCCCTCCCTTCGCCCCCTTCTGCTCTGTGATCATATGATTATTATTTTTTTTACTGTATTCTCTCTAATAGATCCTCTTTGCTATGTCTGGGGCCCCAGTTACAGAAATTCCTGCAGATTTCTCAGCTGCTCAACCTGACTGACAAATGCTTGCTTCCCATTCAGCTTTCACAAGAAGTACTTCTGTTTAGCAAGCTTGTCTGAGCATCAAGCAGCCTGAGCACTGCACAGAGGTGCCTTCACAAGTATTTGCTTGTAGGAAAGTCACATTCCAGCCTGCCGAGAGATGATGAGGGGAGAGGACCCAAATATAAAACAACGGTCCAGGAAACAGTCCTCCCTTTCGATCGTAAATCATTGCCTAAGCATTTTGCAGGCACTTGCATCCAGTCTAACTTGTGAAAGGTCAAGCTGGATCAGATAGCTCAAAAGACTGGAGGGTGATTGCCAAACAGGAACAAATCCGGGGAGGTGGGAAGGTGCTGCAAGCTCAACTGCAGTCAGGGCAAGACCATCTTGTGTTTAGCAAAGGGACTGAAAACAGGGCTGGAGCTAAATCCAACCTAACAGACTCTCCTCAATGTTCTTCCATCTAATCCAGTGAATGAGACAGGAAATAGAAATGCAAAGTGATTTAAATGGAGGCACCATCAGTTACCATGATTTCACATGCTTGGCTCTCCTACCCCTTTAAGCCCGCATATGTGAGTAAACTGAAACAGCTTACTGTGCAGTCCTGCAGCCATTCCACCCCAGGCTCTGATCTTGTTAAACCTCATAAATTACAAGGGTGGGTGTGGGTGGATTAGTACTCCAAAGGGAAATCTCTACTGCAAGCTCGCCCTTCTGGTGGAAGGAGTGTGTGGGTTCAGTAGGTGGCACTCTTACCTTGGAGTGAGCACCAAGGCAATCCTCTCCACATGAAGCCATGGAGGATGCTGGATGCCCAGGGAGGCATCAACCTCGACAGTTTTTTTTCTCAGAGCTTGCAGAAAACCAACGGCTGCACTTTGCATGGGGCACTGATATTCACTTACATTCTGCTCAAATCCTGCACTCAATAATTGGGGTTTTTTTCTTCCCCAGAACTCCCTCTACAGTTTCAAGAAGGTACCTTCTCACCTTTTTGAGAAGGTAACAATTCTGTGCTTTATAGGTAGGTCAAGGATTCCCATGCAAGAATGTACAGGCTCAGGATTTTTTGCACACTCAGAAACAGGTCTGCAATACCGCAAGAAGTTGCTATTTCTTCACATACACCTTCTGCAGACCCAGCCCCGTGTTCTAAAATATATGTAAAAAACCCATCTTTTAGCGTACAAAATATACTAGAATTCCGGTCTAGAGCAAGGAAAGGCCAATGGTGCTGATTGCAAAGGGAGAAAAACATGGTTTCCATTTCTGTGATGGCAGAGAGATCTGCAAATGAGATGAGGGTGCAGCAGGCAGGCCATCTCAATTTCTTTCACTCTGTCCTCAAGGGAAAGAGGGCATGTAAGGCAGTGTGAATGCATGGAGTCTTTAAAAAATGCTGGTGAGAAGGGAGTCATCTTTACTCTTCCTGGAAAAGGCATTTCTACTACTGGGGAATTACAGAAGCAGAATTCTTCCCTCTGGAAGACCATTAGTTAAACAGAGATTGTATTGCTGTTCTGCCAAAATATACATTTTAATCAAATACCAGATGTAAGAATTGATGTTTATGAAACTATTAACTGGGTTCCAAGGCAGCCCTACAGATTTCTAATACAGGTCTGTATTTACTACTGTGTCAGAGAAACTTTTTTTTTCCAGTTGAGTGAGTTCTACACCCTTTTCAATCCATCCTGGAATAGTTAGGTTATTGCAGTGCTCACAAACAAAACTGTTTCCACGCAGGATAAAAATAAAAGCAAACTGACTATCCTCTAAAACATTACATCTTCAAAGAATAGTTCCAGATTTTTCAAAAATCTGCCCCTACTGTCAAGTAGATTCTGGCTCTAGATGGCAAATCTGACCTCTTTGTTGGGTCATTAGGAACAGGGGAAGCCTCTTGCACTTGTAGTAGACCCCAGAACAGTTTCAAAATGTCCCCCTTAGACTAGGACAGTCAGAAGAATCCCGATCCCTTTTTCTTTGCTTTTCCAAATAATGTTTTGAATTATAAAAGTCTGGAGGAGAACTTCACTCTAGATGAAACACAAAGATTCACATGGTCAGCCTATTTTTTATTTGGAGCAAGACTTCTAACACCACATTGCATCTTCTTGCCCATACCTCTACAGCACTACTGAGAATAGATGTTATTTGCCTACTGATTGAGCAATAAGCAACGTTGGCCACACAAGTCTATCCTCAACTCATGCGCGATGTTCGTCTGCAAATGAAGAACTGAAGATAAACAAGGTGAGCAAGTCCCACTTCCAAACAGCATCAGTCTCTCTGCCCAACTGTCTGTAGTGTTAATCTGTGACAGGTATCCTTGTCAACAACTGCTCGAAACGCTCTGCAGATTGGTGTCCCACATATTAAGTTTTAATTTGACAGCACTAGTGTTGATTGGATTTTTTTCCATCCAGAAATTGCTACAACCATGATTTGTCATACTTGCAAAGCCGCAAGATCAAATGTGCAATTCTGGACAGAGGCATGTTAATCCACTGTGTACAGGCAACGAGCATACTGCCAAGTGGACCTGGGTTGACCCATATGAACAGCATACAGTTGCACTGGTGAGTGTCCAGGAGGCTTCACCTTCAGCTGTCCTCCAGCTGTGCATATCATTTAAGTCAAGGCCCATTCAGCTGAGGAACATCACTGTTTAACAAGAGCTACGAGGACATTTTGTGATTCAGTTTGCAACACAAAGGAGGGCTCCACCAAGGCCAACGCGTGCAATGCCAAGCATTCACACTCAGTTGGGTGCGGACCCAGCAGCTCCATAAGTTTACAGCAATGCAGAACTGGTTCCCCTGAAAGAGGCTGACACAGCCAAGATTTTGCCGTGCTTGCAACCCCTTTAAAAAGAAGTGGGAGGAGGATCTGAGTCAGTTATAGATCCTTGCGCTTAATAAACCCTTTATTATTTCAAAGCCAAATGTTTGTTGTTTACTTTCTTCAGTAACTTAACTGAGAGGGATACTCACAGTACACTGCGGCCCTGAGGTGAAAATCTTGCATATGGAGCAGCAAGAGGCAAATCGCTTTCCCCTAGATCATTTAAAAATTTCACATGGGCATCTAAAGCATGAAAAATGATGGGGGCAGGAGATGCACGTCTCAACCTGCTTTCCTTGTATGTTCTGATGCGTCAGAGATTATTAGTTGGCTCTAGGACACCAAGACCCCTAAGGAAGACACTAGAAAGAGAAAAAACTGAGTAAACAAACACTGACTAAACTAGGGCACTTGAGAGGTGTCATTCACGCCAATGAACTCAAGTCGAATGACTCTACAAGAACGTAGGCTCATCTATTACAACAGTGAAAGGAACTACAGGGCCTTTCCTAGCTTCTCAACATTAAAAGTAGCAAAATGAGGAGGAGGAAGGAGACGTGAGAGCTTTCCAAAAGGAAATTATTACTGGGAGGTTCCACCATTTACTCATACTAACAATAGGAATGTCCAGAGGTCATCCAGAGAGCCACTTAATATTTTGTTTGTTATTTTTATTTTAACCATTCCTGCATGTGAGGCAGAATTTTCAGTGAACTGATCACAACAGCCCGTGAATCCTTTTTCTTTTGAGATTATAGTCAATTTAGAACCTAACAGAGGCACACGCACCATCCAGACCACACCCTTCCATATGTATCCCATTCCTTTCTGTACCTGTTTGTCAACAGCGGATTTGCTGTGCTGCGCGCTGTTCTTGTCCTGTTATTCAAATACCTTCATGTTTCTTTAGCCCTTTTCCAAGTTGAGGCAGTTTTAAAATGGGCAGGCAAATAACTTACAGAAATGTATCTGATTCATTTCAGAGACAGTAAATACCTCACCCGGCACCGCCTCTCCTCTGTGCCACTAGTCTGAAATAAGTAGGCAGACTTGTAGAGAACTTTGCAAAGCTACTGGCATTTTGCAAAAGAAACAGAACTCTGTTTTTTATGAAAATCCATTCTAATGACATTAACATCTGCTCCTTGTTTGAAGAATATTTTTAACTGTTCCCTCCCTGGGAAAATTAAAGATGCCACAGTCTCTTTCATGTTCTCATGGAGCAGACAAACTCTGTTGGGTTTTTTAAGGCCTGTTCTGAAATGCCCCAATACAGTTCACTGCAGGGAACTCTGTGTGTGCATCTCGCAGGACAAAAAGGATCTGCACTCACCCTCCTATGAGATTTTACTCTAGGACACTGGCATGTGAGCAGGGACCTCATTTCACAGATGAGCAACACTTGGTGTATTAAATCATATGCAGTAGGTAAAGCCTGGCAACCCATACATAAGGTCTTGGACTAAATCTCTTGAGTACCTCATAAAAACAAGGCTACGTACTTCATCACCAAATAACACTGAACTGTCTCTTACTATGTATTTTTTCTCCAGTCCAGTTTTAAATATCTCAAGTCATGGAGATTCTGCCATTTCCCAGTGGTAAGTCTTCTGCACTCTTACAGGGTTCAGTACTAAGAAGCCATCCTACAGCTATGACATCTATTCCTCCCCTTATTTTTTAACCATAACCTGTAGTTATAGCTACCTGGAAGGCTATAAACAGCAGCAGTGCCAAAAATTTTAACGTGTTCAGTGAAACCTGTGAGTAATACTTACCCAGCCATGTAAGTGGATATATGTATTAAAATACATACTCAGATTGGAATATGTAGTTTTGGACATATGCATGTGCAAATCATGGAGGCACACGCAAACAGAGTTTGCAGGCTCACATGGACACATTATCATGTAGCTAATGCCTTAGCAGACGATAGAACTACTTGCATAGACAAGTTCTGCAGGATTGGGAACTCAACCCTGTACATCAAAACGCAAGAGGCTGAAGCCTTAAATTGTAAACACTTGCAACAATGTACTTCCAGATACTGAAGACCCATATAGAACCCATGCAGTACTCAGTCCTATCTGATGCCTGCTTTGCTGGGGCAGGCTGGCCTTGGATAGCAGAGGTGGGAGTTTGGTCCTCTGCAGGGAAGAGAATTCAATTTTCTCTGACTGTCCTCAGTTCTTGAGGTATCAATATTATCCTGCTTCTCACATGGAAAAGTTACTGACTGCATGTATGGCTGTAGCAGTAAACAAAAACTCCAAGACAAGTGTCAAAATGATATTCCAAGGAGAACTTCCACTGTAAATTGAAACTTGATTAGAAAAACATATTTGCTGGTGTTTGCATTCTCTATCAGTTACTTATGGGGCAATGCACAATCCAGAAATAAAGCAGCATAATATTTCACAGGTGTGATAGACTATTTCCACCAAAGCATAGCTTTTGTTTTATGTCATGTTTTCACTTCTTTCACATAAACACTAAGATCCAAACAATAGTCTCCATATAACAGCCAGGATATAGCTACCTTCTGGTCATTTGAACAACTGAAATGGAGGAAACCATATGAGGCAAGCGTTCACAAAGGCTATCTTTACCTCCTCTCCCAATGCCCTGGCACTGTCAATAGCGAGGGACAGACTCGGGTCCCCTCCTGCTCTGAGCAGGAGCCTGCTTCTCTCCAGCCACCAGCAGCAGCAGAGGGAAGGGCCACCATTTCCCCATTCGCTTCCGCACCCATTCTTTTGTGCTTTACACATTTCAGGGACACATGCCAATTCTCACAGCAATAAAGAGCAATCTATTCTTTTGGCTGGCAAATTTTAAAATTTGCTGTCTCTCATTTATACCTGAACTGCAGCTTGCTTGGAGCAATAACTGCTATTAATAAATTTCAGCTTTAGTAGTGAGAAGGATAGTATTCAAAGCCCAGAAACCTGTGATTGGACTTGTAGGACTTTGCTTGCAGCCTTGTAGGAGAATACTTCCAGAGTCCACAAAACAGAAAGCTGAATAAGCTGCCAGTAATGTAGATGCAAGTTCTCTCTGCCCCGGCTGTTTCTGGCAATAGTTAATTTCAACAACACTTTCAACAACAGGTTTTAAATAAAATTATTAATGTTATTTTTAATATATTAACAGGCATGCTCCAAACATTACTATTCACTTCAAACTTAGCCACAAAAGCCAGAAGGAGCCACAATGTGGTAGGTGTGATACAAACATAGAGGATAGGCGCATCTCTAGCCAAAACAGGTTATGCCTTGATTTTACTGCTGAGCAGGCATGGGTGGAAGCCTAAGCCAAAGCTCCTTAACAGACACCCCAGTAAACAACAGTAAACTCACGAAATGTGAAGCGTGGGAACTATTCACCTTTGTGTGCCACCACATACCAATGAGAGCACCCACTGTCTCGCTTCAGTCTGAAGCCATGGTCCAAGTCCAGGCTTCAGGCTTGATCCTTCTCTGCTGGAAAAGGTTATCTAAATGCGTGCACAGGCACACACGCACACAGCTCTGGAAAGAGAAGAGCATTTCCTGCTGGGCCCATTTATAGAGACGCTCCTGTACCAAAAGCTCCTATCTTATGATGCTCTGAATTTTACCAGTGAACAACATCCAAGCCCTGGTCAGGATCTCTACTTCACAAACAACCCATAAACTCAGCTAGCAAAAGCCATCCGAATTCCACCAAAGGCAGCGACTGTTCAACAGCTTAAGCCACTTGAACAGCTCAGAGGTATTCAAAACACAAACCTTGATTAGAAATACTCAGTTTGGGTCTTTCTTATCCCTGAACTTAGCTTAAAAATATGAAATTGGAGCCTCAGACCAGGACCCTGCCTCGTGCAGGTTAATGATCAGTTATACGCCTGTCTGACTGGACTGCTCATTTTTAATACCTGGTAACAGTTTTGGAAGGGGCTTTATTTCACTAGCTGCACAGGGATTACCGACTAACCGGATGCTCCCAGGAACTTTTGGAGAGCAAACAGTGTCAGTTTATTTAATAACTTTCAAAGTGAAACTAAAATCTTGTCCAAATCATGTCTCCTCTGATTTAATTAAAATGCACCACACATACTGCACTGTTCTGTTAATCATTAACAAAGTTAATTGAAGACAGAAGATGGGTCTTTTCTTTTCTTTCCTTCAAAAGCCTCCAGCCAGTGGAAAACTTCAAAAAACATTCCAAAAAAAGACCAGTACAGTATGATTTTTGTTAGAATGGTCAACACATCAGTATGTTTTTTCCCCTTCTTCTGTGTTTCTGATTCCTATAGGAATACATGTTAAAAGAGAGGGTTTTTTTTTTTTTTTCCTTGCTTGGCAAAATACCTTTCCCAAATTTTCTAAATATTGCCTGGTATTTGCGTCAATATGACAGTCATTGGGTTTGACAGGAATCAGATTGCTAAACCCACACAAAAATGCTTTGGAAATTAGGGGCTAGTTACACATTCAATTTCATTCAAATCCACTTTAGTAAACTGGCAAGGAGTAGATCTGAACCGTCCCCATTATCCCTTCACTTCTGTGGTTCACAACAGAGGTTTCTTCAGCACGCTAATCTCTATCCTAACTTTTAGACTCGCTCACAACTCCTGCTGTCTGATAAATCTCCTTAGCACTCCTGTCCATTTTCACTTTCCCAGATGACCTAGCAACCCATGAAACTTATTCTCCCTGTGCAGCAAGCCTTTCCAACTTCTTCCAGGGAGGAACTGAATAGGAAATTAAATAGTGTTAGAAGTGTAACACTTTGTGGACTACTCAAGAAACAGGATACATCCAACATCTATTTTTCCAACAGTTCTCCTTTTCTGAAGGAGACCAAAACAAAAACAAAAAAAAAAAAAAAGAAAACCCCAAACAGAAAAGCTTTCTTTCTTCACTTTCTTCGGGTCTTAGGGAAATCTAACACAAAATCTTCCAGTCTCATCGGTACAGTTGTTATCTAATGGGATTTCCCTCTTGAAAGCAACAAAGGGTCAAGGCTGAACACTTCCACAAGGCCTGTCATATCAGATCAGGACGGCACTCCATCAAGGCTGGATTCTTGCCTCCAGCCATGGCTCGTGCCTAATGTTTTAGAGGAAAGCAATGGAAAAAGAAAAAAGGCAAACCACACTGCACCTGGTCCATTGAGCAAAGCCCTCCCTGCACAGCAGAATTCCTCTCTGCCCCCTGCAGGCAGGCAGCTGGGGCTCTGCCATGTACAGGCAATGCTGTCTGTACTGCAGGGTCTTAAAAAAACAAAACAAATAAAAAAAAAAAAGGTAATTTATTGCCAGGTAGTAGACATAAAAGGGTATCAAGGAGTTAAAATGAAATCACCATAAATGTTCAGTATTCACATAACAGCATGTGCATCAGGACATAATGATCTGGGGACTTAAATTACTCTAGTGTAACAAAAGACCCAAGTATTTTTTTTCTTTGTTATTTCTCTGCATACTCAAGTGCTAATACTTATTTTTGCACTGAAGTACCTGAAATCTGTTGTGATTTAATAACAACGGCACGTGAACAACTCTTTAAGGCATTGCATATCTACTTCCTAGCTTCTCCTGGAAAATGGCTCTCGGATCACACCTTACACTATCACGATAGGCCAGGTCTGAGCAAACTCTTAAGACCATGATTTCTTCCCATCTACATTGTACACCCTCAAACCCACCTTAAGGGGTTTGACCTGTCTGCAAAAGGACAGTCCCATGTGCTTGAGGGTTCAGACCTCATCCACGCTACCCAGATGCCCTGGATGCAGACAAGTGCAAGCACCATTACAAATGACTGCCCCAGCTCAGCACCTCCTGAGCACAGCTCAGCATGGCCAGCAGCAGGCATCATGGACAGGAAGCCTTGGACCACAGGTCTAAACTCTTTAGCATCTTAACCATTCACCAGTCAGGTGGTTGTGGTTTAACCTGGCAGGCAGCTAAACACCACACAGCCGTTCGCTCACTCTCCCCTCCCACAGTGGGATGGGGGAGAGAATCAGGGCGGGGGAAGTAAAATTCGTGGGTTGAGATAAAGACCGCTTCACAGGATAGCAAAGGAAGGGAAAATAATAATAATAACAATGATAAAAAAATATACAAAACAAGTGATGCACAATGCATTTGCCCACTCTCTACCAACCGATGCCCAGCCAGTCCCTGAGCAGTAGTCACTGTTCCCCAGCCAACTCCCCTCAGCTTATATACTGAGCATGACGTCATATGGTATGGAATATCCCTTTGGCCAGTTTGGGTCAGCTGTCTTGGCTATGGTCCCTCCCAGCTTCTTGTGCACCTGGCAGAGCATGGGAAGCTGAAAAGTCGTTGACTTAGTGTAAGCACTACTTAGCAACAAATAAAACATCAGTGTGTTATCAACATTATTCTCATCCTAAATCCAAAACACAGCACTATACCAGCTACTAGGAAGAAAATTAGCTCTATCCCAGCCGAAACCGGGACACAGGTAACAGCATGTGAGGAAAGCTTCTCAGCTCTGATCTTCTACTGAGCATGCTCGAGCCTCCAGCAACTAAGCATAGCCTTGGGTCCCCCCTGTCAGCACAAAACCATGAACCGCTTGGGAGGCAGACCCGTGGGAAGGAAGAAGAGGGGCAGCTGCAACCCCTTACGCTGTATATGGTTTGCTTTGTTATTTTTCTAGGTCTGTTTGGGTTTTAATTTTTAAACATCTTATACATTAAGGTATCCATGAAGAAATGCATTTGTAAACAAACATCTGTGCAGTGCTCTCCATTTGAAGACAGAGTCTGTCTCAGCTCTTCACCATTGTTCACGGACTTAGGAAAGCATTACCATCAGTCCAGCAGCCAACGACTGAGGGACGAAGTGGCACCGTGTGGGTGACAGGTGAAGTCCCCAAGCTGCAAGACTGCAACCTGGGCATGTTTCTCTGTCACAGCAGGGTCACATCCCTCTTTCAAAACCTACCCATCATCACAACACCCTAAAGATTTCTTAACATTGATTGGAGAGATGGGTCATATTATGAGGGTAACCTCAGAGACACCTAAGCAGGGATGGGGTGGCATGCATCCCCCACCTCTTCTTTTCTGTGGGCATAACACAAGAGCTTGCATGAGGACTTTAACCACGTGCCTAGCTTAAGCATCCAAGCAGTTTGCCATCCAGCTGGGTAACAGAGTGAGAAAAGCCTCATAGATGTGAGAGTAGGAAAAGCAAATGTAAGTGTTCATCTGTATTTAAAGGAAACTGATAAATACAGAATTATTCCCTTCCCACAATCTTTAAAACCCAATTACCGGACCACTCCCAAAAGGACCAGCATCCCTGTACAATTCTCCTGGATCTCCCATGTCACCGCACAGTGTTCTTTGGGACTTGATTTGGGTACAACAATACACTTCCCCAAACTTGCACTAGCCAGTAAAGTTTTTTGACATGCTACAAGATGGTGAAGAAAGGGCCGGAACCTCAGTTGTTCTTTCACTAGGCAAAGAACAGGCAAATCCTCTTTGCCACTACTAAACATAAAAGAATTCCTTATCAGGTCTCACCAGCTGGGATGGTCTTGCATCCTCTGCAATCTGCCATTAACCAAGTCTCCCTTTTCCATTCAATTCCTCATATTAAGATGGTAAAACTGTCAAGAAGTGGCTTAAGAGAAATGTAACCTTTTCCCCAAAACAGCTGACAGACTTGTCTTCAAGGAGATTTAAATAATATAGCTATCAAAAGAGTCAGTAACAGTCCAACTTGCATAGAGAAATATTGACCACTGGCTATAAAGAAAAATCAGTTTCATTTTCAAATGGCAAACCTCCCCACCAGATCTGCCAAAAGCTGCAGCCTGAGCTCTAGAGCTGTGGCTATAGTTTCATAACAATGTTTTGTGCCCTGAGAGAAGGCTTCAGAGTGTCACGCTTACGAATAAACTTCATGGGATGGGAAGGACTCCAGGAGCTCCTCCTCCACGGGCTCTTATGGGATTTAGAAGTTCTGGAGAGATTAATGCATATGCAGTATTACAACCTTCCTCCTAAAATAAGTCATTATAACAGGAACTTACCTTTCCACTCTACGCAATATACATTTGGAAAGTGAGCATTTTCTATCACTTTAAAGCCCAGGCAGCGGGAGACAAACCCATTCTTAGGGCACCATCTTTGCACTTACAGAGCTTCTGACCAGCATTTCAAGGTTTTCATGGTAATAATAGCAATATCTCACTAAAACGGCCACTAGAAATTTTAATTCACTAAAACTCTTCAAAACTATTAAAATCATGTTTCCAATAAACATTTCAGAAAAGTATGAGAGAGAGAAATCGGAAGCATTTTCAGAAACTTGGCAGAGTTGCAAACACTTCTAATACTTGAGAACAATCTTTTTTTTTTTTCCCTCTTTCAAAAAAGGTTTGCAGCTTTTTCATCAGCACTTGTTCATTTACACTGAAACTGCTGTGACATTCTGAGCTTAAAACTAAGCAAGGACTTCAGGATTTGGCCCTGTAGAAAGCAGAAAAATCCCATCAGCTCCAAATGCCAAGGTAGAGCCTAAAACCAGAATGGAAGCATTGAACTGAATTCATCGCAGTCTGCCAACAAGTAAGCTAACCAACTATTGATGAGATGTTCTGCGATAAAACTTAGCTCTTTTTTTAACGTTGAAGCTCTTGAAAAGACTGTTTCAGGCTCTGATAAGCCAGATGCTATCTCAGCGAGGGCTTCTAAAGCCTCCAAAGAGCTCTGAAATCAATCAAGGACCTTTGGGCTTTCTCAATGTGTTTAGAAAGGGGAAGGGGAGCCAAGATACATACTTCTGATATGCTCATTAAAACCACCAAGGACACTGATACTTGTGCAAAGTACACTCCGTAATCAAAGCCAAACAGATCTTGGGTGGGTGCTTAATGGGTTCTTGTCTAGCATTGTGACAGCACGGGATTTGTAATAGGCGAGTAGGCTCCTTCCTCACAGCCAGGTTGGCAGCCTGTCTGAGGACAACAGCGTAACTGAGGTGGCGATCCCAGGAGAATGCTGCCCACAGGACATCCTACTCCCTTCCTCACGTGCAAGGAGGACCTGGCAGCAGTGTGTGCAGCTTGCAGGGCAGGAAAACAGCACCCTGACCCCATATGGTGGGACCTAGGGTGTTCATGCAACCAAGGCAGCTGGGAGAAACAAGGCTGCGTGGGCTTCTCACTCTCGACCACGACTCCACAGGCCTCCAGCAAGCCCCAGTGGAGATACCACCACTCAGCAATGGGGAAGGGACCAACCGCAGGTCTGTCTGTCTCTCCAAACACCATTGTGGACAAAGACTCCTTCTGCATCACTTGATGGGATTTAAATGAACATCTGCAACACTTGGGATCTTATACAAAAACAGCTGGCATAGACCAGTTCTGAACCCAAAGAATAGTAGATAGCAGACATTTTGGGAGTGTAAGAAACTGTACAGAAAAGAAACAAGCATAGTGTGATCCTTCGCTGGTATTTTATTCCTGTCAGTATTATTAAACATGCATTCCTCTTAAATGCAATCCCTTTCCAAAACCCAAGTTGTCCACACCCTTCCATTTGAATCCCAAATACATTTTTTAAAAGTGGGGTTCTCAAAAAACAAAACCTAGACAATATACCTCTCAAATAACCCAATCAAACTATGGGATGTTTTCTTTCTCCATTCTTCCTCAGGAGGAAAAATATGAATCATAATAATCCCTAGACAGGAGAATATTTTTATATTTACATTTTTATAATTTACAAAATCAAAATAGGGACACTTTTTGAAACATTATAACCTTTTTTTTTTATTTTTTCCTCTAAAATCTTCCCAGAAAAAATTCTCATCTATGATAAGACATAACATGCAAAATTTCAGGGGATACAAAATTCTTTGGAGAAAGTATGGGGAAATTGATTCAACTGGGAAGATAAGCCTGATCCTTAACTGTGACCTGGCTACTCCTAATGCACATGACAAGGCTTAAGAGGTTAAATGTGGTTCTGAGAGGAGTACGGTGCAGTTTTTGTTTTTAGAAACTCTACTTTTAATTGAAACAAGAGATAAAGAAAACGGTCCTTTGATGAACGGGCTCTGGCTTTAGGCATTTTCTTATCAAGATGGCCACGTTCAGAACCCACCCACCAACATACCAGAAACCACAGTTGGCAAAAGCTACGCGCAGAGGCATTTCCTGCATTCTGACTTTCTAGCTGAGGGCCAGATGCTTCACGATCCTTCCTTAAAAGTGCAGTTAAAAGAGTGGGCGTACAGAGCCTTGCCCAATCTTGCATGGTCTATGTAAAGACCAGGTGGCATCCCAGCCATATGCTCGGCATCAAACAGGCAGTCGTCTCTTCGTTTATTCTCTGGAGTTCCCTGGCCCAGTGAAGAGAGGACCAAAGGACTACGTTTTCTACCCTGTCACCTTATAAGCTATAGTTTATAACCTAAACCTGCTAAATTAGGTAGTAATTATTGCGGTCCCAGTCCATGAGATGTGCCAGAATATCACAACGAAAGGAAGAGCAAACATTAAAAGAAGTAAACAGCAGCTGAAGAGCCTAGAGAGAGCATTGTGGTTTACTTCAACCTACAGCATGCTCTACCTACACCACTTCCAACATGTTACTTCCAGCTTTCTCTCCCATTACCTTTAATATATAATAGGATAATTACTTACGTGAAATTCTCCAAAAGCACTTACCTCACTTCGAAGTGAAAGACTGTTTCAAAAGTAGGAGTTAGAACCTTATGAAAAGGTTTTCTGTCCAAAAATTTCTACAGGCAAAAATTCTGAGTTATAACAAATATTCAATCCCTGCCCAACAAAACAACCAAAACAAAAACAAGCACAGGCTAGTAATTTCGAGCCTGCTAATACTGAATAAAGAAGGGTGCTTTTATCCAGAGGTGAAACACACAAAGCTCAAGTGCAATTTGCATGTGCAACTATCAGACAGGTCAGAAATAATTGTACAGTATGGCTGGCTAGAGATATAATGAGCTCTTTTCGTGTACATATACACGATCCATGCTTACAACAGTAGCCCCTGCACATACAATCCATATTATTTCGTGTCAATCTGGAATATGTCATTGTACATGCCTGTCTACAAAAATCAAGCACGGAGCAAAGGAGAAAAACCTGTTATGGTAAGAATATATCTTCAACAAGCTAAAATCAGATTGCCAGAGCATTCTTAATTCTGCAATCTTGGCCCTATGCATTATAGTTCTTTGCTACCTGATGAAGCCAGATATATGCCACACGATGCATTGGAAGAATCAGTAATAGGAGAAAGTCACAGCTGCAGACATAGTTCCTCTATCCTCTGTCTTTCTATGGCAGTGTCATTTAGGGCAGTTCTTTCACAGAAGTTGCCCCGAAGCAACAGCGTTTTTTCCCTATAGACTTTAAGGCAACACTGGGATCAGAAAATAATGCACTATGAACAGTGACAGACAGAGATCTTGAAACCAAATGAGGAAAGCCTATCAAATTCTTTAACAATATAATTAAACTTCTGGTAAGGAAACTGGGAACTCTGTGTGGAAAAAAACTGATTTGTTCCCATGTTTTGCATGCATCTAGACCCCAAGATCTTGGCTGCCTATGGTCACAGCCAAGCAGAAGACTCTAAGGGAACTGCCTGCAAAGAAGAGGTCACTTCATCATTGTTTAATGATTACTTATTTAAGTGCCCTCAGTTGTGGGAATTGTGCTGCTGAAGCAGGATTAAAGGAGACAGGATCAAGATCTAAACAATAAGCATAATATTTGCTACCTTATGTTGAGTCACTCCATCTGCTTTCTTATAAGAGGCTCAGACATGTCATATAAATTCAGAAAAGGTCCATTATTTAAAATGAGGTTAAACGTTTCATTTCTCTGTTTTACCTTTCTTCATTTGTGAACAGCTTGCTTGCAAATACAGGTTGGAAAAGAGAAACTGCTTGAGTAAATCAAAACAAATTATCAGCTATCCCCTTCCATGTGGTGTGGCTCTTCCCTAAAAGGTAGGCTGGATAATGGCATTTCCGATCCACCTCTCCACAAAGTGACGGTCATCAGTCAGATACCATGCCTTATTTCTACATGTGTGCACTACTGTATCTGACAACAGCCCCCTTCAAGAACAACATACCTGGTGCAGGCAAAAAGAAAACAAGGGATACATCTCACAACTTAGCACACAATATTTGCTTGGGCTATTTACCAGCTGAATAAATTTATGACACTAAAAAGTTAAGGCATCTTCACACACACACACACACGTGCACACATTTTGTCCCAGTCAGTCCCAGAGCTCATATTTAGAGTCCACTACCCACTCTGCAGACTCAGACTAAGACCTAAGAATAGCGGCTGGGTTTCTCCAGCTTTTTGCACTCGTGGCAGGAAGAGCAATGCTGCCAGCTGCAGCAGAAGAAAGCAGAGGGATGGCCTCATCACCCACAAATATGCACATCAGCTCAAATGCTGCAAGCAATGGTATTGCTGAGAGCAGTCCCAGGTGGATCAAGTTCTTTTGTTTTGGGTGATAGATTTTTATCACCTTCCCAACAGCTAGCCTGAAAGGGCGCACAAAGGATTTTATTAATTCTGTAACTTCCGTTTATTCCACCAAATGCAGCAATTTCTCTCAATCTATTTTAAGAAGGTATTATTGATGGTGAAGAGCAACTGTGAAGAAAGTTACTCCAGTTTGGTCTATATCCCACACCTAGTGGTGTCAAAACACCTTGCAGCAATCTGGTGCCCCAGCTCTTGTCTATGGGTCTATTTTAGCCCCAGTTTAGACCAACTGTGCTCCTCTAACTATTTATCCAGGCAACCAGATGCAGTCCACACGCCCAGCACATGTGATTGCTACTTCCAAATGGTATTCTCAGAAACAAACATCATCTGGTGTCTCTACTCTCCCTGAAGCTGGATGACAAATGTACCCAGAGTAAATATTTTGAGAAATGTACCCAAACCTGGGATCTCAAATCGCTGGTTGTGTTCATTCGCTTTCTTGTATCTGCAGCAGGAAGAGACAATCATCTTTCTTCTTGCTGCTTTGGCTCTTTTTTTGGCTAAAATACTAACCAGACAAACAGAACAGGTTATGATGGACAGGCAGATATTATTATTTCATCATTGGTTTTTGCCCATATCTGCCCTATACTGATCTTGGCTCCAGCCATGCTGTAGCATAAAAAAAGTAGAAAGCAAGAGTTAAACAAAGATTCTTTAAGTACTAGCAAAACATTTGGATTCAGGCTCTCATTTGTGCCCTTTAAAGCCATTATTTTAAAAAAATGTTTATGCAGCAGAGGCATTTCTCCTACCCATAAAAATTCTTGAAAAACAGGAAAAGGAAATTGATGTTTCCTTCGAAATTAACCACTGTTGGCACAGTCTTCAGTCTGTTACTGTGATACTCTACTGTGCCTTTACCTTTGTCCATATTTACAAGATCCTGCATTTAATTCTGAAGTTAAGCTACCCATAAGTTTCAAAGGGAGAATAAAACCAAGCATTTTTACTGATGTCAAACATGTTTTTAAAATAATTTTTAAATTACGATCAAATTACACAGAACAATATAAGCAAATGTAGTCACCAAGATTGTATTTTCAGAATTTAACCCAGAATTTTAAGAAATTTGTAATGTCTCCCCAAGGCACTAGGATGGCATAGGCAGGCATCCCTTCAACAGAGCAGTTGGCAAAATTTCTTTTGTTCTGGCAGTGTTTCTATTCTCTAGCAATTTCCATCCACTGCATAGTATGCTGTCACCTTGCTGTATTATGGCGAAGAACACTCCCTATGCCTTATGCCTCTTCTAGCACACCTGTGCAGTGCCAGAAATCATATGTCCTCCATACTTTCATCAGTAGAATTAAATAGTGCTGAACAGACTAAAACTTTAATCTTGTGCAGATTTCCCTCAGAAATGCAAGGGGGCACTTCAAAACCATTCAGGTCCCAACGCAGCATAGCTCTTCAAAACCTCCTTAAATCCTGCTGACAGCAACGAGTGTGTACATGTCCAAGTGTTGTAGCCCACATAGATGGATTAGAAGCCATAAATTTTGAAGGCATCCTTACCCAGGGAAAACGTGGTAATGATATTGACGTTTCACGACACATTGCAATCCAAAGATGCACACATGTACTTCTGCTATTAAAGTGCTGGTATTTTTACAAGAGTAAAAGGCTCAATCCGGATTAGCAACGGCAGTGGAAGACTTCTAACAGACTTCTAGACTGTGATGAAAGGACCACTGCCACGTTGGCAGTGGGAACACAAAGGATTGCAGGGATAACCACACAAGGTATTACAGCTCATCCTAAAGAGATAACACTAACCAAGTAAAGGACTTCTCCTTCCCCATACAGACTGGGCACAGAAGAATATCTGTAGCACAAATTCTTACCCCACAAGTGTTATATCAACCATTACCAGCTCTAATTGCTCTTGAAGACTCTAAACAAAGGTTTGATCATGCACTGGCTATATTTTGTGAGCTTCTATGTGTCTGCTGAAGTCACCTTTAGCAAGGAGCTATGCGAGACTGTCCCTGACAAAGATCAAGCCAAATTCAATCTTTGTGCCGCTTCACTGACGACAGTGTCCCCAGGCAATCCCCTCCTGTGTTTACTTCATGAAGGGGAGCCCATAAGCAGCAAGTAAGGGGACATGGCTCTTTGTTTACAATGTACTTTTCGGTACTGAGGACTTAGTTGTATTTTTATGTCTAGAGAACCATGTCTCACTTGAATAGGAGATCCCTTTAGCAACAGGTTCTTCTTTCAGTGAAACTGCAACAAATTTGTTGTCCTGACGTTCTCTGAAAACAGTCACGTACGGCCTCACAACTTTCAGAGACAAAATAGATTCCCGGCCATCCTGGATAGAGGGCAAAGAATATCAGATATGGAAAAATATGAATGAAGAAAATGCCATGAGTTTTACAGCTGGTCAGCTTTCCCCTAGATTGCCTTTCTTCCACCCACAGTGAAGCCACCAAAGGCACATTAAAGCTTTTCCTCTGATATGAATAATTCTTGGGAGGATGATTGTGAACTAGAGAGGGAGGACTGTGGTGCTGAGAAGACGGTGGGGAGGAACTACAGGGAACACAAGGAAGAAAAGCACAAAACATCTCTGAGAAGACCCTGTACCCCTATAGATATGTTAATTTTTAATTTCATGCTACTTTGGATTCAAACCCCCTTAAGAATATGTGCAGAACAACATCAAAGAAATTCTGCAGTTACAATGTTGTCCCTTATGCTCTGACAGAACAGCACAAATGCCTTTTACTTTTACTTCACAACTAAAAAATTTAAGATACGAAACAGCTCAGTGCAATGGGCCTAAAAATGGCGTCATCTTTCACGGATCAAGTCTTGCGAATTATGTGTGCAGTAGCAAAATCCTGCAAAAAATCCTGCTGGGGCATTTTCATTTCCATCAGTGCAGTCCTACTAAGTGAGACGGATTCTGTTATGATTACTGTGACCTTGAATATTATGTAACTGCAGTCTGGGAGAGATTTTATTGTTGAAAAGGACTTCATGTAAAAAAAAAAATTAAGCTACTAATGTTCATGACAGAAGGGGGAAATTTGATCTAGTCACATTCTAGACAACAGAGAAAGGAGAAAAATACTAAGCTTGCATAAAGCTACTGTTTCATCAGATAAGAAAAGCAAGGTAACTGTGAAAGAAATCATTTGACTAAATCCCATAAACTGAGAATGTGAGAAACTTGGTGGTCTCCAGCCAGGTTTTAGCAGACACATTACACCTGGCACCCTTGCAAACTAACTCAGCAAAGCCACCTCAGTCAAGGCTGTGGCACATGCAGAAAACTTCCATTCATGACACACCCTGCCATCTTTGGCTTGGGAGTCCAGATGTCAACGTGGCTGCGATCCATCACCTTTCTTCTTGCTGACCTGCAGTGGTTTCTGGCCTCCCTGCTGGAATAGCACGCCCAATACTGACCCTGGGGTAAGGCGTGAAACAGAGTCCTGCGTCCATCTGGTTGCTGCTGTTCCCCTTGCGTTTTGCCCACCCAGGGCAGTAGTCCCCCCAGGGTAGCTGAGCTTACTGCATACTCATTATTGTACTTCCCCAGGCTCTTCCCCAGGTGGATCGTTGATGGTTTTTAGCAAAGACCTTCCAAGACTACAAAAATCTGCCTGGGGTAGGTCATCAGCTGCCTTTGGGCAGAAGACCCCAGCCCTTTTGCCTGTCTGCTTGATGTATACCACAGTTTCTCCAGCGAGGCGTAGCTAAGCACTCAGCCTCTCTCCGGTCGCCAAGCAGCAAACATGTTTCCCTAATATTTACAGTCTTGAAGGTCAAATTTTCTGTTTAATAGTAACATTTAATAACCTGTGATCTTCGGGCAAACAATGTTACAGATGGGAAATTAAGCCCTGATCTTTGTGAACATTACGTTGCTCACTTGGCAGGTCAAATCAAGGTGCAGTCTGCACCGAAAAGCGTTTGCGTGAGTTTTCCTGTCCTCCCAATTTTTTCTCTCTTATCATTAGCACAATGAGTGGGCTGTGTGGCCACCAGCCCTTGCCTCAGACAGAGCAGCGTTTCAAAACTGGAGGGTGTGTGTACATATCTATCTACATATTTATGTGGCAAACACGAATATAATAGCCAAATTAACAACAACATGAGCTGTCAAAAACACAAACACAATTCACGTGAAGTCAACAGCACTGTTTTACAAACAAGGTGGGTCGGTTACAGGCCACAAATTCTATCCTTATCAACTCCGCAGAGAAAGCGAGGCTTGAAACATCCATCTTTCACCTCCAAAAACACCACCCCCTCTGATAGGGGATAAAAGGATGCTCTGGCGCTGCTGGCTGTGGCAGTGACCTTGGGTGACATTTTCAAGAGCACAAACAGATTGGCTTCTGCGGAGCCCCATTAGAGATCAACAGAGATTTCAAAGACAATCTCACAAGGTATTGAAATACTTTTTAAAATCTGACTCTCCGGACAGGACATATCTCACCTAATTTTAGCTGTCAAATAATTAGCTAAAACTTCATACTGATGATCTAGGCTTCCCCTATCTAGAAGCTACCTAATTCCCATTATCTGTGAGGCTTTGCATGTGTCAGTGTCTTTAAACTTAAAAACAATCTTTAAAAAAAAAAAAAAAAAAGAAAAAAAAAAAAGGCCTGACTAGATTGTACAACTGCTCAGAGGTCAACTGTGAACTTCTCTCAAAGGCTGCACTTTAAATTGTGTCATCTTATACCTGCTTTGAATCTGGCCCAGTACACAGCACTTTCTCTCAAGTTAACACAGTATTTGATGATTTTGTAGATTGCAATTATTTATTGACTTGCTTTGCTGTGGACCATATTTTTAAGTTACAAGTATGGTTCAGCATAACTTTTTTTTTTTTTTTTTTTTTTTTTTTTTNTTTTTTTTTGTCCAGCATTAATTTGACTATTGGTACAAGTAGCAGCTCTCACAAACTTGCCAAAAAAAGTGGAATACTTTCTGTGGGAATATAAAATAGATTGGCCACTGTTATTCTAGCAAGAGCATTAGTTCCATGTGCAAGAGAAATAAAGTGCTCATTCATTACCCAATTTGCGGTGACAGCCTAGTGAGATATCTCGTTTACATTCTGATAGCCCCATGAAATGAACTGAATTCCCACACAGTCGCAAAAGGCCAAAGTTAGCATTTTCCTTGGAAAAAAAAAATAAACTCAAGTCTGCCTCTGGAGCAGATTGGCTGTAACCTTGAACCTTAAAGGAAATGAGAGGGAGAAAGAGCAAGGCACACATCGTAAGAGGGGGTGGGGAAAAGCTAATGGCACCAGGAATGGAAAATGTGGGCATTAAAAGAATTTCCTATTCTAAACAATGTGCAAAGTTAAAAATACTTTCTCCTGAGATTATCCTCAGCATAAATACTCATGACGGCTATTTATAGCTGTCTGGTAGCCTACGACAAAGATTTTATTCCAACAAAGGAGCTGTATACGAATGCAGGACCTGTTTAAAGAACTGTTAAAATAGAAAATAAACCACTCTTGCATCAGCTAGCCATATTGGTACCTGTTTCCAATGCAGTCTGAACACTGCTTTCCTGGATGCTGACAATTGAGCATTAAATACTAAAGGGAAAGAAGAAAAATCCCTTGGTATATTTATCACAAGCCCAACACCTGTTGTCATAAAGGCCAACATCCAAGTGCCGGCAAGGTTCTGGGCTGAAAAAAAGAGCATGCAAATTGTTCAGCACCTCCCTGGGCGCCCAGGCACTCCTGCGCAGCAAGAGCCCAGAGCCAGGATTGTGTGGGACAACCCAATGAGGGACCATGGTGGGGCCCCCATGCGAGCCAGGTGCCATGGGTACAATCCTGTGCCACTGGGAAACCACCCGGGGCAGAGTCATGTGGCAGTTTGCCAGCAGCTCATCACACAGGAGATGCTTTAAAAATTTGTTCCTTTTCCTAGTCTGTTCTTCCACTTTAAAATCTTTTCGCTAGTGTTGGTCTTTGGGGGTGGGGGGACTGAGAAATATGTGGAACGTGTTTAATTTAGAAGAAAACAGAACCCAAAGCACCACACATCTTCAGAAAGGTGAAGATGGCTATGTAAAAGTAAGCAGTTGCTGGCTCACATGGAGGGCTTTGACCCCAGTCCTGGGAGTCCTGAATGTTTTTGACATTCAAAACAGAATGGGAACAGAGAGGAAGGGAAGGATAGGGATCACATGTAGAGCTTGAAAGAAAGAGGAGGCTGCTCACTTCCAGTACTCGCCAACATATATTCTTACTGTTTTGGTTGCCTTCAGCTTTGAACTAGACAAGAAAAAAATTAAAAGCAATTCATTTGTGAATATACTTTTGAAATCCATGGGAGGCTTTGCTGAGATACCCCATGATATCAGATTGGAGGTACTGTTGGTATGTTTTTTTTAGCACGGGGTACACCTCCAATATGAATGAGGGAAGGGGCCTGTACCCCTACCACTTGTACATGATAAAGTGCATGTATCCCATTAGAAGAGTCTAACAGGGTGACCAAAGCCCACTTCAAACCCTCCCAGGAACTATATCCTTTCTTTTTACCTCCTGGTCTCAGGTAAGCAGTTGCATCTTGGGGTGCAAGGGTAGGTGAGAGAGATCCTGCTTTGTCCCTTTTCAGATCTCCCTATAAAACTTGTCTTTCAGTGCAATCACTGTGCCTGGGTCACATTTGCTAATGACTCCGCAGTGAATTAGCTGAGTTGTGACCACAGTTTGTGTTATCTGTAATTGCCTGACTGTATGTTCTGCCACTTCTCTGTCAATCAGCCATGCCCACCCTGTGTTAATTAAGACTGCAAGAATTTCAGAGCAGAGGCCTTTCTCTTCACTGCGTATGTGTAAGGGATTTTGCAGTACAATTCTGATCATAAAGTTCAACTGATGTATATTTTTCAGCTCAGCTTTAGTTTGGCTTCAGTTTGGCTCTTTCAATTCAAGTTAAGATTTGAATTAAAAAGAGACTTTTAAAAATAATGATTTGGACTGAGTTGCAGCTCAAGAAAAGAATAACAGCTTAAACTAGTTTCGAGTTCACATTCAGTTTAAATCTTTGGTGCTGGTTTCTAATTTGTGACTCCAGATAGTACTGAAACACCACTGATTTGAAGTTAAGTACACCTAGCAGCAAAAGAGGAGTTGCTAAGCAAGATTTAGCTAATGCAGAGGAGAGAAGCCAAGCAGCAAAGCAATTCATGTTGCAGCAGCGCATGTTTCACAGTGATAACAACATCGACCCCTGTCCCCTCCACCAGAAACAGAGAGCATTTTGCCCTGCTCCCCAGCCCTCTCACGGCACATGGTTCACAGCTCAGTACTAGGATGCAAGGTCTCTACCCTTATTTCTTAATGGAACAAATTACCATCTGGAGAAAACCAGAACTGCTCATTGCTGCCTTGCAGGAAATGTAGAACTTTCCCTCCTCCCCAATTTCATTTGTAAAAAGGGCTTGGGATAAACTTTCCCAGTTTTCGTCGCTCTTTTCTAGCTCCCCATCACCAAAAGCTTCTACAATACAGGTTTTCATGAAAAACAAGCATACAAGCGTTTCATCCATTTTTTGTAAGAATGAAATCAACAAGAATTTTGCCCACAGACGGAATAACAAACAGGAACCTTTGACAGCCTGAATGATAAGACTCTCTTCACTTGCATGCAACTCTTTGTAGAGGCAGAGGAAAGTTAGCACAGCAAAATAAGCCATTTTGAGACGTGGAATTTTAATGGTAGTTTAATCTATTGCACGCAGCTTAGCGACATAATGAAGAGCCTATAAACCACACAAGTGCTACAGACTGACATCCACATTTCAGTCATAGTATATGGTTTTAGACACAGCAACGACCATAGCTGGATAGTACAGTACATTCTGTTCTACCAATAGCAACTCAACAGCATCATCTACATCTGACTCTCATTCTTTCTGGTATCCAGTATTATGGCTTTTGGAACAGGATAATAACTATTACCCCACCCCCTCCCCAATTCTGTGGTCAGCAGCTCACTTCTCTTAGCATATTTAATTGCTAAATAATGGGGAGTGGGGCTAGGGAGGAGGAAATCTAGCAAATGGAGTTGAGTTACATAAGCAACTTTTTTTTTTCCCTAAAAGTCTTCATTTAGTATCTGTTCACAATGTTCACTAAATGTACAGGCTCAACTGCCACATTCCCTTCCTCTGTGTAAACAAGGTTGCAGGCAGTTCTGTGTCTTTTAAGACTCATACCGCTCTTTATTAAAAGGTGAAGTTGCATTTGCCCTAGTTTACGAGATGCCCAAAATACAGCTTGCAAGCAAACTGCAGAGCAGGCTGCTGTGTACGAAAGCTCACAGCTGTTCTCTGCCTTAGAGAGACGATGCGGTCCTGTGGCTGAGACATGGCTTCTATTCCCAGGTCTGCCACTAAGTGATTAAAGATGGAGCTTGAGGTAAAATGTGTAATGACAGCCTAAACCCCTGATGACAAAGGCACATTTACAAGAAACAGGGATGTGATTCTGGTTTAAGGAAAAACAAAAAAAAAAAAAACAAAAAAAAAAAAAAAAAAAAAAAAAAAAGAAAACAAAAACAGGGAAAAATAATAACCTGATATGGCCGTAGCTTCTATCCCAGGTGGTGAATCCAGTTCACAAATGGCAGAAGAGTACCTTCAGTGAAAGGGAAAAGGGTCTGGTGTTGCTCCTGCCTTATTTTCTGATTGCTTTCCCAAAAAATCAGCATCGTGTTTGTTAGTTTTGGCCAGAACAAGTCTCCAGATAGCTTCCACGTCCTTCTCTCACACAGACGCTCAGCAACACATCGAAGTGCCCTATCCACTGACCATTCAAGATGTGACTCTAAAGCTTGCACAGGCATTTGAAAGACTCTTCAGCCTGCCCTTAAACAAAAGCTGTACCAGGTGAAATCCTACAAAATCCCATGGAAAAGGGCTACAAGGAGGTGCCGTTACTCCTCTCCAGCTTCTGGAAGTGTTTATTGAATTAAGAACAGAGCTGCTCTGCAAAAACCCTATAGGCTATGCAAATCAGCTCATGCCATGCCAGTGCTAGCCACCCAACAGCTAACAAGTCCATTATTATCAGGCTGTCAACCTAATCATCCTCCCTTGCCAGGGGAAATCATCAGCACACGCACTGCAATATCTCCATGCAATAAAATATACCCGAAGTTCTTATTAAATGTAATCAACAGAGGTGGGCCAACCTCCAGTCTAAAGACCTTAAAACTTATGGAGGAAGATTCTTGAAGCCTATCGCCAAAGCTGCTTTTCATGGCTTCTCCTTCTAAAAATGGCCCGTACCAAAATGTTGGTGCTAAAAACTGTAGGCCTGGATGATTTCTACATCATTCTCCAAATTCTGCAGCTGCAGCTTAGAGAAGATATAGTAAACAAACAGGCAAGCAAAAAGGATTCACACATCCCCTCTGATAGGTTTTTGGCTGTGCGACTGAGTGTCTCTTCACTCCCTATTAGCAAAGCTAAAGGAACAGCACTACCACGTTACAAGGATGATGCAGGGATATATACATTTAGTAAATAATTGACAAGATCTCGGATGCTCTGGTTATGGGGATGTACAAAGCAGCTTATATTATGAGGGGCACTACAGTGCTAATGGAAGGAGTAAAAATAGTTTAAACAGCATTACTATTCCAAACAGGAGGAATTACTTTCAGCTACCTTTCAAGCAGCTTCCTCTGGCCAAATTTCTTTATGTTTATGCCCTTATACTTACATTCTTACTTCATCTAATTAAGTACTTAAGGTTTAAAGAGTCTGAATTCTAACTAGCAAAGAGATTACCCTATTTAAAAAGTCTTCATTTTAAACCCCTTCTGCAACTCTGTTTATCCTGCCCTGCAGAAGTACAACTTGAAGGCACTTTAGAAGTGGGCTATGAACCTGCAACCAATCCCCTGTAAAAGCTGACAGTTCACATGGTAATAGCTTACATTTACAGAAGCATCTTTCATATCAAAAGTGTTTTACAAACTAGAGACACACATCTCTAGCAAAATGCAGTTACTGTTTGAGTAAAAGGTGGCAGCCTACAAAATCATGCACTCCAGCGGGACAAGGAGACATTTCAGCTAAGAACACTCAATGTTGCCCATAAAAATGGCACATTCTTACCTCAAAGCAGTGAAGACCTCAACATTTACCATATGTAATCCAAATAAAGACAACATTCAGAAAATTTTTATTAAAAACAATTGTCTTGAATACAAATGGCCCAATCTTACAATATGTTGGGTAGCTGCCGGATGTCGATAGAAAAAGAACACATGCTGTAAATTCAGTGCTTGGTAATTAGGAAAATGTGCATGTTTCACAAGTCTGCTTCTCTGTAGGTAGGACTAAAGGGCAACATTATGTCATTTCCCTTTGCGCAGGACTCCCTATTGACTTCCATAAAGAATTTGGCTTAAAAACTGATGACAGGGTACAGCCCAAGTTGAGGGAAGAACAACCAATAAATAAAGGAAGACGGGTTGGTGACGGAAAAGTCATTCCTAGTCACCAAGACATCTTACCAATATTTTCTTCCAGCAGTATAATGAGGACAGGATAGATGATCTCTGCTCTCAGTTATGTCAATCCCTTAAATCTGGAGTAATTGCTAAACATGCACAATCACTGAAAACAGGATTCAGACTGAAATGAGTGAAAGCAAGCCTTAAAACACTGAATGCAACATAACATGGAACAGCTATGAAGGTAGGACACAGCCTGTTAAATAGGTCCTCTTGAGTTTAACTGGGGGCCAACCCTTTCCTCCTAGATCTATCCTGCTTTAAAACATATTAATTCATAATTGTTTCTATTTCAGAATTCTTCTGTTATCAGCAACCATTGATAAGAGTTTAAAGGCTTTCATCAACCAAAATGCATGTTTTGTGATCTTTGCTCCACTTCTGTGCATTTATGCCTTTATCTCCTCAAAGCAAGATTTATATCCAGCAAAACCATACAGCCAATGGACTGAGAAGTCACATTCCCTCCAAAGCCAGCATAACCACAACCATGCAAGACCTATAATGATATCAAAGTCAGTACATCAGGATCTCATTGTAAGTATGATGTGAGCACGATAGGTGAAATCAGGATGGAGCCAGCAAAGCAACAGGGAAACAGATGAAGAAAGTTAGACTTTTAAGATGCGAGTCACCAAAACAACACTTTCAAACGCTTCTCTTTTCTCAAACAGTGTCAGAGCTGGTGACACAGTTGAAGTCTTTCATTGTCTTCATGTTTAATTAGGTACTGTATTAGCCCATCTGACAACAATCAGTAAATGAAAAATTAGATTACAGACCCACTGAATATGCCTAAACATTGCTGATTTGCCTTGAAGATATATTTTCTTCATTCAATTTGTGCATATCCTGTACATATATTCAGGACTGACAAAATATGATGAGATTTTCATTACTTAGTAGGGGGGATTCCTCATATTAAATTAATCACCAATATATTCCTTCTCTTTAGAATATTGAAATGACTCATCCATTCCATGAAAAATTTTGGTGAGAAATACGACAATAGCCCTGAAGGAACTTATGCAACCCTCCAGTATAAGATGATGATTACATGCTAATGAGAGAAAAGACTCACTAGCTTGTATAAGAAAGGAAGGAGGGAAAAATTAAACCTTTTGCTTAAACAAATTCATCTTGCAGCATTCCAGTACAGACAACCCCTCCAGCCATCATAACTCACTGGTTTGAAAAGATCATTAGTACTCTATCCCATTTTGTTGAGAGAATGAAAAGCCAAATTCACGGGCATGACATGAAAATTTGCTGTTGGTATTGCTGTGGGATGACCTGAACCCTGAAGCCCTGCTGAGGAGTTTAGGGGCATTTTTTACGAAGTATCAGCCCAGCACATGCACACATATCCTGTACGTGGTATTCACAACTACATCCTGCAGCCGCAGTGAGCACAGCAATAGCATCAATACAAAATACACAGCACTTAACTCTCTGCTTTTTTTCCCCCCTCTTTCTACATTTCCCTACCCAACTATTTCTTTCTCCTCCTTCTCAGAGCAGGCTGAATATGTGGCACCAGACACATAATGCCTGCGCTCAAAAAGTAAGCTGCGGTGGGAAGCACTTTGTTATCCATGTCACTGACCTTCAGAGGAATACCCCACTGTGCAAAGGTGGACCATAAAAGGAATCCATGTGTAGCCAGTGTTTAGAAAAGCCGTCTCCTTGTCTTTCCCAGCTATGGCACTGCCTTATTAAGACACTGAAGTAATAGCCACTGGCGAATCTCAGGAATGTTCTGAGCAACAGCTTAGAAAAAGCTTGTCATTTTGTATGGGCTGAAGATGAACTTGAAAAAGCTGTGAGGACTGTTCAGCTTAGCAGTTGCAGGCTAGTAAAAGAAACCTATTCTAACGAAACTACAGTCATGTTATTCCTGTGGAAATATACACGATTTTTTTTCCTTTCAATCCAGTCATAAACATTTTCTGCATGGGGAAAAGACAGAAAACCAGATTGACATTGAGAACTTCAAATCAAGGGATGGCATGATGTGCCATACGAATGCATCAGTATAATCATCTCATGAGGGGGCATAAGGACAAAAATCATCTGTATATGGATAGTCAGAAGGGCTTTCCCCCCCAGTCTCCACTGTGCTCTGGTCCTCTCACAAGATGATAAGCACTAAGTGGGAAGAGTGGAGAGAGTCTTTTGTGGTCATTGACTTTCTAACTGTAAGCATTTTTGTGAAAATCTGATAGCTAGTTTTTGCTGAAAATTTTTTGAACTCACATGAAGGCCACAAACAAATTTATGAGGTATCTTTTTTTTTTTTCCCACCAAAAGGTCCATTTCACCAAAGCCATTTATACCACCTCCTTCCTTTTCTCTGTTCAGAAATACAGATGGAAAAATTTTATTCTTTATATTAAGGAGGCATTCTGCTCTGGGCCTAACTTCACCCCTATATCTTTCTCACCTCTGTATTATAACAATGCCTTTCAGAAATGCCCCGGATTGATACAGAAAGTAGCTGATTTTCTCCTTATCATAAGAGGGCTGGCAATTTTATAAACAAAACCAGCTTGGTCCTGTAAGCACTGTCTGCTTGCTGAAGTCAGACATTTGCTCAACAAACACACACACCCCCCTAACCCAAAAAGACATATTTCTGAGAATTAAGCTATTACACATAGGAATCCCTCTTGTGTTAAGAAGCTGTATGTCTTATGAACAAGCGTATACGTTCTCAGTCATTCCTGCAGTGCTTTTCTCACTTTAAAAGTGATGTTGCTCAGATTTTTCTTTCTAGTCTCGCTCTCTATTCATCTTTGCAGGATACTCCTTTGAAACAGCTAGCTATAATAGACCAAGCTATTGCAGAAATCCAGCTGCCAGGACCAGGAATAGCTGTAGCCATTTGCTGACTCCACAGTGGCTTGCAGCAAGTCCCTGAGCTCTCCGTTTCTTGACATATGGTCAGTAGCAGCTGGTGGATGTGTATAACATCTGACTCACCCATCTAATACCAGCCTTCCCCTGATCTGTACCTGACCTCATACAACATGGTAACATGAAGGGATTGGAGGTAGGTCAGTGTCTGAGCTTCCCTGTATGTCATCACCTGTGCCACCCAACTCTCCACAGAGCCACGTTAAAAGCAGAAACAAGCAGCTGTAAGAAGAGGCAGAATCTGCATGGAAAATGAAGATCAACAGAGATTCCTCATCCAGGAGTCCAGCATCAATGTACCTCACCACAGTCACAAAGACCTTGCCTGTACACAGAAGTTGCAGAAGTTTAGCTCAAACCTGGTTTGAAACCAAGTGCATTAAATCTATGTAAACCTCCCAATGCCCAAATGTAAATGGGCTTACCCTCCCACACTGTTTAACAATAAGATACTTCCCTTGCAAGAGGCTCAGCTGACAAGCAGTAAATCAAGTCATGGTAGTTTGGTTACTTTCCACCATGTGCACTGAATTGACCTAAAAATTTACCATTACGTACATCACGTTTAAATCATACAAAGAGGGCTCACAAAGAAGGGGAGCACTTGTTCAAGTGAATCAATTTAAACACCAGTAGACAAGATCTTGTCTCATGCTGGTGGAAGAGGAAAGTACTAGGATGGAGAAGTAACTTAAAACCTTTGAAGAAGCCCTGCTTTTGAGTAGCAATTTTCAGCACCTCTCTTATGGTATCAGCACAAGAAGAATACAGTCTGCCTAGAAGACAACCTTTTGCTAGAGCAGTCCGTGTTGTTGGCTTAAATAATGTCCACATTGAAAATGGGTCACAAGCTACCTTAAAGAAAACTGAGGCATGTTTTCAGCAAATGTCAGAGGAAAAACCAAAACAAAACCAAAAACCTGAATAAATTTTTTAAAAATTAAAAAAAAAAAAAAAAAAAAGGACAATCACAACTAGGTGCTGAGTTACAGCCTTCCCTTGATTTTCCATGTCAGCATGACAAACTTGCTGGCCTTTTCTCAACAGACTATCCAGCAAAGACTATTAATAAACAAGTTTATTTAGTCCGACCAATAGGTTTTGACATAAAGGGGAGAAAAACAATATCTGTTTACATTTTCTTAATGTCAACCAAGATGAGCCTAACCTTTAACTGTCAAATACACTACCCACTGGTTTATACTTTCCAATAAATGAAAAGAAAAGCATCCTGCTTACTTTTCCACTTCCCATCACCCTCGCTGCTCCTCAGGAAGAGAAGGGCTCAGCTGCAAGGCTGACACAACTACTGCTTCTTCTGTATCACTTCTGTTAACCCAACCCTCTGGTCATGCTGCATGCCAGCATCCCCCAGGACTGCGCTGTCACCAGGCTTCTTTTCTAAGGAACAGTTGCCCACTGACCTTATTTCTGGGCAGGAACATTTGTTGAGCTGTGCACTCATGAATTAAGTTGCCCAAGAGGCACAGCCACCTGATGTCTCCCTTCACACAATGAAAGACCTTGATCACACAAGGACAGTCTGCTGGCAAGGAGGATTTTCTTTGTTTAGCGTGAGCTAATATGTAGTTTATGATGAGAGAAATAAAGTTGCTTATAAACATTTATCTTCAGTAATTAAAGCTTTGTTTAAAGGCACAAAGCCAAAAATGCAGGAGCTAATTGACCAAACGAGATGCTTCTGCAAGTTGAAATCAGTTTGGAGTTTCATTTGCAAATCACGTTTTTTCTCTATAGTTCTTTGAACTGAGCTGTGAAAGAGTAACTTTGCCCAGGCTGCCAGCAATTTGATAGTGTTTACATGTTATGCTTATTCATGTGTAAAACTTGTCAGCATTTGACTTCATTTAATCTATTAACCCTGCAAACAAATTGGCCTCGGCTTTTTAAAGGGAAATCTAATCTTCTGATGACCTGGTTTAATTTCAGATATTAGATCATAAAGATGTTAATAAAATGCAAACTCACACTGAGAAGCAGATGTTCCTAGAAATCCACTAGCTAAACTTGTTTTCATGTCACTCCTTAAAGAGTCTCACAGTAGGGTAATAACTGCAGTTTCTATCATGCCTAATAACTTTTACCATTCTGAGCCCAGAATGCCCTGAAGAATAGACACACAATTAAGCAACAAGTTCAACAATGTTCTTATTCATTAAAAAGAAGGCATTGCAATGTAACAGCTAAGAGATCATACCCATCCAAGTCTGGAAATTTGCAGTTTTAGAGGCTGCTTTTATTTACTCTCTTCTGTTTAGCACAAAAGAGCAAATTAAACACTACCAATGCTCTCCTTCCGCAGCAGCCTCTACTCAACACCTCCTCCAGGCACAATGTTGTGTCACCACGTGCGCAGGGCAGTTCATACCTCAGCAGCTGGGCTCAGGACCCCCAGCCCAAGTCCAGACCCAGATGTGCTCAGCCTCTGGGGCCAGGGTGTGGGTGCTGTGGCAGGGAGGCAGCACAGGGCAGTCCTGCTCGCTTTGCTCCCACCTTCCCTCTTAGGCAACAGCAAGGAGGGCTGCACTAGCAATCAGCCTGCATGGCAGGGGCTGTGAGAAGTAACCAGCTGTCTGAGCAGCACTTGATGACCCTCTGCCCAAAAAAGCATCAAGACCCCATATGGCCCATCTCTGTGGACAGGCTGGACCACCAGGATGTATGCCATCAGCCACTTGCAACAAGCAAATACAGGCTATAGAATATATTATTGTAGGTGAATATATCAATGCACAATGTATTTGCCTGAAAATATTTTTTTTGAACATTTTTTAAGATACAGTGATATTGAACCATCAGCTGCTTTTGTATGGGAACAACACGGTATTCCTTTTGCTTTTCTTTAAACTAAATGAAATCTGTTGCAGAGCATTACTATTAATAATAAGGCCTTTTTTTAATCAAGAGGAAAAGGGTTAATGTAGAATTTTCAGCCAGCTCATTTGTAAGCATATATATTTGCGTGATGTACAAACCTATGGCCTGAGAAGGCTTTATACAATGAACTAAATTAACCCTGCCTCTTGTGCTAGCTGTGGGTATCAGGCACATGGGAAGTAACTAAGCAGCTGAAAGCTCAATCACATATTTACTGTCTAGAAAGAAATAACAGATCAACAGTTTTTATTTATGAAGAGAGGCTGGGTTAGGAATCTAGTAAGACTTAGCAACGGTTCATGCAGGTTTTTCTGACCCCTGACACTGACTGTCCAGATCAATGAAGACAGGGGATTGCCTTGCCTAAGAAAGAGTCTGACAAAAGTAGACCCAGGGACCAAGAACTGAACCTCCTTTATTCTGGATTGGTTTAGGACAGTGTCTTTGGTCTCTGCCATACTGAGTTAACTGAAGGTAACCTACGTGAAGGGCTGATGTACTCCTTGCCAAGGGACAGAAAATGCTGCTGGGGAAACTGAGGTGCTGTGTCTGCCTCCAAGGGACATACATACCTATAGTCATAGGCACCACACTGCTCCGCTGTGGCTGGTACAGGAAGTTTGAAGGCTCTGTGCCTTCACAAACCTTAGCCCAATGTTCAGCTAATGCAGCTTTTTGCATTTCAAGTTTCTGAAGTCTTTTGTATGAGAAAATTCTGATGGCAGATATGATTTACACTGTTTGAAGGTACAATGACAGATGCACACAGCTGCAAGAGCACCCTAGCTTAATTGACTTCATACTGCATACTGCCAATTTGTATATAAGGTATCAAAGAGATATTATTTTTCAACATAAACGTGACAGGACAGCCATTGCCACTTGTACTATACTGGCTATGTTCCCTCAGCCTCATGATTTTCTTTGTGCAGTGCCTATGCTTCAGTCTAATTCTGAAAATGATGATAAAATACCATGTTGTATTACTCCTCGTATGGTGCCCTTTTAAATATGCATGCTGAAATTGTCAATAACAAGCACCAAAAGCTGTGCTTCAATGCCTATATTTATTAGGCCTTTAAATAAGATCCAGTTCATCAAGGACTTTGGTCTAGTTAAAGCTAATAAAAATACAGTAGGAAACAGAAGGGCAGACTTCCCTTTGGCGGTAGGTGGGTTACCTGGTTATAGGCTTGGAGGGGGCACTTTTCACCCAAGAATTTCCCAAACTCCTTGGTGCTTCCAGAGCAAACCTGCCACTCTGTTGAAAGAGGTGAAAGACGGGGCATTTTGCCAGCTGTCTGGGTGCTGGATTTGGGCTGTCCTCCTAAAAGCTTGGCTGGTATAGTAGATGTAGTACAGAGATTATAGAATGATCTTAACATACATGTGGGATTAATATCTGAAATACTAAGGAGCTGATTTTGTTGTCTGCTTAGGAATTGCAGTGGGGTTAGCTCAGTAAAGTTTATATTCTGTATGACTAGCTATTTGGAAGAACAAAGCTTCTTTTATAAAACATTTCTCCATAAGGACTTTAAAGAAAATATAATCTGCAAAACACACAATGGCTGTAAAATTAACTGGTGGGTTCTACTCAGCTTTGCGTATGTTTGGTTATTTCCTCCAGGGCACCTGGAATGCTACAATAGCAAAGATTCGTCTAGTATCCACCCTCACTTGAGAGTGACAGCAGTAAGGCATGCTTTAATGAGCCACTGGGTCATGTTTTTCTGTCCGGCTTAAGAATCCAAGAACTGCAGGAATAGCAATCAATGCAATGTGAAGGGCCAAATTCACCTCGACAATCCAAATACGTCCTGTCAGTCCTGGAATTCAAGGTAGCTGTGAAGGCAGGTTAACAGCTGGAGCACTTTGCCTCAGTTTGTTCTCAACCCTCACGCACTTCTAATCTTATTTATTCATTGTCTTAATATTTAACTCCTGGGCAGAAGATGTCATGTCTCAGCTCTGCCAGAAGGTGAGTATTTCATGGAAAGACAAGCAGAAATCCTCAAAGTATTTGGAACTTCAGGGCATACGAAGTTCATGGAGAGATAAAACCACTGTAGCTCTTGTTTTAGTAGCAAAAGAGGCTTGGACCAGGCAAGGGCACAGCCCTCAAGAGGACAGAGGCTGAACATTTTTGGAAGTACTGTTCTGAAATAAATCATGAACATTGGAAAATGACATGTTAGGCATATGCAGACAGCTCCTCTTATGTTTTAACGTGCAGTCCTTGAAAACTTGTATTAAGATCATATTCTTCATTCCATTACACAAGCCTGAATCGAAGCATGGTCTTTGAAAACTCTTAATTAAAACATAAGCAGACATTTGGGAACAAGACATGGGCAAGTCCTAGTGTTTCAAGAAGTAGGGGATAATTAAAAAGGAACCATTTATGTTCATTCCTAAACTCTCAACGCTGTTTAACACTTGTCACTAACGTACACTCTATATGAGAGAGAACTCCACTGCAGGAATGAGAAGCAGTTTCAAAAGCTATTTGTGGTCATTCAATGTTGATCTAACATGAACACTCACTTACCCTCACTGTCCTGGACAGGAGAATGGAAATTGTCCACTTTCTGTGGCTGACAAGGATGACCTTTCCTTGCTCTCCAGAAGCATCAAGACACTGTGGCAACAAATGTGTCCTGTCTTACCCATCCAGAAGATAAGCAACATGCTTCTCATTAACTCCTACAAAGATGTACCCTGTCTGATCCTGCCAGTTTTACCTTCTTAACTTGGTGAATCAGCCCTTTGTGTGTTTACCTGAGCTACACCAGCCTCAACGAGAGCACTAGAACAGTAAAAGGCATGTTAAATGCCTTGATGGTTCTGTACTTACCTTCACAGGTCTGGACTGAAATTCACTTGACTTCCCTTTCAGTTGTACCACAGTAAGTTTTGGGATTAACCATGTGTTCTCTTTTAACTGAAGTTGCATTGAGCAAATTACCACCCCAGGAGACTTTCAGCCTGCTGCAGGCTGCTGCCATCCCTGACCTATAAACTGGGTTATTTCTATGAGCATTCCTCAACCTACATCCATGAACGTGAACCACACTGCCTTATAAAACTGTTTAAAAGAGAGGCCGGAGAAGGTTTGTGATTGAACTGTTGGATGCTTTTTTTAAAAAAAGAATCTTTATCTACTGCCTTTAGTAATTAACGCTATCAGGAACCATAAAGCTTAATGGCAGTGTTTTTCTGTATACCCTGCCCACATATCCTTTTAGGGTATGTTTAGCAATATCTGATTGGTCTGCAAGAAGATGAGCCCTTTAGTCAGGACAGCTGTGGCCCCTGCCAGGAGATCCTACACAGCCTACAAAGTAGTATGGTGGTTTTAGAGAGTCTTTTTAGTGACTTGTGATTTGATGCTAGATAGCCACTTCTCTTTACTGTATTTTTACAACAGAATGACCAATAGCTCTCCTTCCCCATGAAATGACCTGCAATCCCTTAGGGAGGAGCATCATGCAGGGCAAAGCTGTGGTTCAGATTCAAAGTTAAGCTTCAGCTAAAAGGAGAGCAGTCTGACAATGACCCTAAGACCTTCCTGAAGTCTGCAGTAGTGACAGTATGGCAATGAAGCAAATTGGATCAGCTTCCTCGTATAATTTTTAAAAGAGCCCCAACACCAGGGAGAGGTGAAAATATGTTGCTGGGGCAATGGCAAGTCAGCCAGTCGTAAAATTGTGGCTTAAGTGCTAAACAGATTAACCTGAGAACTATTCTTTAGAGGGTTCAAGGGGCCAATTTTTGCTCTCAGTTATGCTGAAGTCAAGGAAGTAGGTCTATTGTCACTTCAAGAAGTATTTCACCTCAATTTTTCACTGCAGCTGCATGCAGCTGTGACAGACCAAAGTGCATCAGCAAGGTATTCACAAAGCACCACCCCTCCAGACACACACACACTCTACTCAGCCCCAGGCTAAATTCTTCCAGTGTCAGTTACAACATCAAAATGACAAAACCTGATGGTTTTGTTCAAGAGAACATCTTTTACTGCCTAGGAAGAGGCACAAAGCAGCAGGTGGCGTTTGTTTTTTCCCTTGTTGAAAGAAGTCAATCCCTTGTGCTTCAGTTACATATGGGCTTTTTCCCCGACAGTTAAGCGCAACCCATTTCTGTCACGGCCCCAGTACTCCAGCACGGTATGTACTCTGTGGCTGGGAAGGCAAAGCGTTTGTCCAGCTCCTTCAAGGCTGCCACTGAGACTGTCTCATAAATCATCTGGCTGGAATAACTCAGGTAGGGCTTAATCCAAAGCCCATTGACATTGGTGGAAAGCTTCCCACTGACTTCAGCCAGCTCTGGACCAGGACCCCAGGGCTTTATACAACCATTATCCCAGGCACAGGACTCGCCCTGCCTCTGAGGAGCAGGATAAAGCCTTGGCTTTGCCGCAGAGCAGTTACAGACGTAGCACATCCCATCACCCAAATGGCTGGTAGGGTCTTATTTTCCCTGACCTCGCACCTGATTGGTACAAACCACACGCAAAATGCTAGCAGACGGGCACAGTTAATGCTGCCATACTTTGTCCTGGGTTTCCCAGCCTCTCCTTGGAAAGCCTTGTTCCCCCATGAGGTACGAGTGCTGCTGGGTCCCTGCCAGCCTGAGCATGTGCAGTAAATCTGACAGTCTGGGAGAAAGCTGGACAAAGCCCCATATGCCTGCTGTTGGCCACATGCCCCCTAGACAGGTCTGCACTGCTACTCCAAACATACTGATAGGCCTCCAGAGATCCCAGACAAATACAAATAGGCAAAAAAGTCTGCCTGGATAAAATTTCTGGGTGGGTGCAGTGAGCCCGTGCGGGGAATCCAGGACGTGTGCGTTACCTTGAAATGATAAGAGCTTAAAACGCCAAAAAACTACTAGCTTTCTGAGTTGGTGGCAATCTATATCTGAGTTGCCACAGCATGAACGACTAGCCAGAGCACGTGCCGTGGTGAATCGCACTATTAGTCTTCAAAAGATAAAGCCAGCCTCTCCTCAGGATCAATCCTAAGCATATCAACCCAGAATGCCAGGGCTACAAAGCACAACAAAGCATTATTTCCAACAGCTTTCTAATGGAAAAAAAACCTAAACCACAAAGCCTAACATCAGCCCTCAAGGATCAAACTTGCACTAAGCATCTCCAAAGATTAGCCATAAGTGGCAGGACATCAGTGGCTCCAGCATGACAGACACTTGGGAAGCCGATGGCACATGTATCAGGACCAGTCCTCACACGGCCTCCGGCCTCTGGGGAAAACACAATAAGGTCAAGTCACTCCCTCTTGGGCATGTGGTGCATGAGTCCATGCCGCTATAAGGCACCTTCACCTCTCAATCTCTCTTGGGCACAGGCGTCAGGCTGGGAAGACAGGCTTTCCGTGTGCCTTTATCCCAGGAAACGGCAAAATGCGTCACTGCGGCTGGCTGAGTTACAAATACTGCTGTTTGATATGGCTGCTTGTACTTCTGGGTTTACCGTTCAACTCAAAGAAGCCTAAACAGTGTCTGGGAGGCCTAGCAAACATATTACAGCCTACATATAATCATCCATCTGTCCATTTCCCAGTGGAAATGCTCACAACCAGCGGTGGTTTCCCCATAGCAAGACTACAGCCTACTGATGGGAGGGTGGGGGGAAATGCACCGTGTCCAAGCAGCAGATAGCAGTGCTCAGAGCTAATGGGGCATTTTCAACCTCCATGCCACTCTTTAGGACCACATGATTCACTTCATAAAACACCTGAAAATGCTCCGACAGAGGGAGGTCTAGCAATCAGATTGCTGTGCCTTAAGACCTGTACACAAACACATTATAGTCATATTTTTAAAGGTGAGGATGATCCCCAAATCTCTAAAAATCTGAATTCACCCAAAACAATCCAGTGTGACATATTTGTTTGTCAATAACGGCCCAAATGCTGCTGCCCTTAGCTCGACATGAGCGGTGCAATGCAATGGGGTCAGATGCTCAGCTCCTCCCTGGAGTTGCCCCTGCTGGGGCAGGTTTCAGGAGATCCCAGCTCCCAGAATCACATCTGAACTTGAGAATCAGGCTCTATTATTGTTAAGGCAAACCAAAAATAAAAAGGCCAGACTAAATTATTTTTAAGATCTCAAGATTTTTAAAGCAGTCTTGTGACTTTTAAGGGGTCTGACTCATGATACTTGGATGCTTGAAGTTGGCAGCAGCGGAGGGAGTACAGGAAGATTTAGCATACAGCAATTTACTGCTAAAAGCCTTCAAATGTGTGGGAAAGGGCACGGAGCACTTCTGCAGCGATTCAGCAGAAAATAGGGACACAGGCCCAAGCCCTTCTCCTCCGGCCAGGCTGTCACTGAGCTCGCCTCCTCCACAAAGTTTACCACACAAAATCCCAGCAAAGCTGCCCCAGACATGGCAAAAACACTTCCCAAAAGCAGGCGTGGGTGGGTGGGGAGGAGGCTGTTTCCCATGCCAGTGGCCGTCACTTTCTGGCCCAACTGCTTGGCTTCCCCATCACACAGGGGCAAGGGCAGGTACCACCATCGGCCTGCCGGGCTTCCCAGGGAGGGCTCCTTCAAGGGACACTGGTGAGCTGCTGGCTGCAGATTTTTGCCTCCCCAGGGCACCGATTTCCCCGTGCACGATCAGGGACTGGAGTTGGGCCCATGCATAAAATTGCAGGCCGCATGGTGACTTACGGATACACCTGAAGTCCTGGATTTCAGCTTCCATGGCAGCGAGGGCAAAGCCCTTTATCCCCAACCCCCTGCGGCTGTCACTGCCTCTGCAAGCCGGCCACGCCACGTCGCTGATGCCCAGACCATCCCACAGCCTCTGCACGCTCCCGTAAGAGCTTGGATGCCTTCACAGGGAAGTTCAAGTGACATTTTTTCATAGTAAAAAACACCTCCTGAACTACACCCCCCAGCACCCTCCACAGGCCGCCCAGGGCCTCTATTAGCAACAAGCCCTAAAGTCTTGGCCTTTCCTTAAAAAGATCTTCTTAAAGCAGAAGTACACTAGAAGTATATGAATACTACGTGCTATGCTGTGCACTAGCACAGGCTCTGCAATCCCTCCCATGCTGCCCAACAAAAACATATTGCCCCAGGCCTGGGAGGAAACATTCTGGAACGAGAAGGCAGTTGAGTGCCACGGCACATTTGCTTCTCTGCCTTTTGGGGAGGTCACCAACCAGGTGACGGCCGTGTTTTGCAAAGGGCGGCTGCCTCATTTGCCTTTGGCCACCACGCTTCACATGAGTTTGTTTATCTGCAGGCAACGCTGCTGCTTTCCAGAGCTCACGGGTTCAGCTTATAGCCTGACGAGAGCCCACACACCCAGGTCTGCATGGCAACACTTCCTTTGGAATGAAAAGCGGCTATTGCATCTCCCCCGGGTATCACCAATTTCCATCAGAGCACCCTGCTTATGTAGCAGGGCCTTATTAAAAAGCTCAAAGCAGGCATACAAAATATATTTGCTATTGCATTCTGCTGACTTCCATTTAAAACTGCTCTGAAAATGTATTTTCTCCTACAGCATTCAGAACCCGAAACTCTATGGTTTTGTCAGCACATGGGAAAGACCAGAAATGAAAATGAAGTCCATATTCAAAATTAAATACAAAAATGAGAACAAAATATGCTTAAACCTAAGTTCCTTTTTTTTAAATCACTGCAGTATTAATAAGCTAAATAAAATCTTTGTATCAGAGAAGACATTTCAGAAATAAATGGATACCGACTTTCTCCCTGCTTACTCCAGTGTAAATCATGGGAAATTCCATTAAAGCAAACGGAACTGTACAGGTGTAAAATGGAATTGGTTAATGTAATTCCCAGTATTTTCATGCTGCTTCTTTCATAAATAGACATCATCATACCCACGTCAAGATCTGTTCTCCTTTGCACCAAAGTGAATCTGTAATAACTGATAGCAAATGCTGCCCTTGTTGCCCACATAAAGTGGCTATAAATTAATAAAAAGTGACAGGTGGTACAAATGCAACAGCAATTGCACAGTAATGGCAGACAATTCACAGATATGCTATACTACCTATACCCAGTGTATCTCAGGTTTCAATTGATAACTTTTAATTTTAGCTCTATGTCTGAAAAGACAAACACAATCCTTTCTGCACAGCGCTCACCTCACGTGGCATCTGAGCATGAGTTTTCCTATCAATAATTTCACATGGCCATAGTCCATCTTCACTGTTTACCTTTATCCATATAACAAAATAACTGGAAGCCAGGGCATTTACAACAGCCTGAGGGAATTAGACACTAGACACCCCTGACTTCCAGCCTCTCCCACAATATTAACTAAAGCTATTTCACAGCACATATCGTTAGCAAAGACTCTTTGGTTAGCTATAGCATTTAATTTAAGGAATTTAAAGACAGAAATCCTCAAAGCCACGGCTAATCAAAGGCAAGCCACCGGCACCATTTTGCATGCATAATACCTCACCTCTCTGCTTCAAGGCGCATTTCCTCACGCTTTTGCCTCCTGAGTTCTCTGCGGCGTTCAAAGTCATCCATGGTGGGTGTTCAAGTGTTCAGAGCTCTGGAAAGATCCAAATCTAAAAGGGAGATGACCACTTAGATGAGCCAGAAAACACAGTGGATGCGTTTAACCAACTGAGTCCATTTAGTTTTGTTTCGCTTTCTTAACTTCGCTGTAACTATTTTCTTTTTCCATCAAAAAATTTAACTTCCTCAGTATTGTTGAGATAAACAAGATTAATGAAATGCCTTGTAGGATAAACATAGCCTATGCCTGCATTTAGTTTCCTAGTTAAAATTAAATCAACATGCTTTAAGTAAGGACTGTATACATCTGCTAGCCGCAGACTAGCTATTTGTAACGTCACAGGTCTTTTCTACAAACAAAATCAACAATTCAGCAGGATTTTAACTTTAAGCTTCCAATTTCTACTGAAAGCAGCAAAAACACTGCACAAGAGATTTTTTTATTTTCTTCAGTTGCACAGATAATTAAAAGTTTCACAAAAGTTAGTCCTCGTCTGTCCCAACCCCACCTTCAAAAAAAGGGAAAAGAAAGGGAAAGGGAAAAGAAGAGAAAATGAGAAAAGAAAGAAAAACAGAGAAAAGGAAAAGAGAAAAGAAGAGAAAAAGAAAAGAGAAGAGAGAAGGAAAATAAGCCGCAGCTTTTAAATACCACCCAGGAGGAGCCAAACTATGTATAAATCCTGCTCAAAGAACCAAAAGTAGCAATTTTTTTTTTTTTTGGTAGTTTAATCCACGCGTTTTCCCCGTGCCCTACCTTCTTCTTTATGATTTAGTCCATGAAATATTTTCCCCTTTACAGTTCTTCATATACAAAGCCTTTCCAGCCTTGGTTTATATCCCATCAAGCCGAGTATTACAGAATTCCCCTGCAGCCCCCGAACCAAAAATGACTACCAGAAAAGGGAAAGCTGTTCTCTTTTTGTCCCTGCTTTGTTTACAGAGCTGTCAGTGGTTAGTTAAACTCTGCCTGGAATCTGGCATTTAAGGCCTGCTCTAAGATTGCTTCCTGTGCAGGGCTGGAGGCCTCAGCTTCCTCTGCAATCCTAGCCTAGGCGCTGCACTCAGAGGATTTCCACCCCCCCTACGTCCCCCCCAAAAAACATTTTCCAGCCCGTTCGTACAAGACCGGCCATTTACGCCACATAGAAAGCCAGCATGCAGATGCAGACTAAAATTTTCAAAGGTGGCTTATGAACTGCTTGCAGTTTAAGGGAAACAAAGCCAAGGTACCTTTGTAAATTATTTGAAGTGCTCTGTTTGCAGATGTAGATCTGTCTTGCGGCTTTATATTCCTGCCCACCGGTGCAGCGCCCAAGCGCCCTCCCCATAAAATCGCTGGCAATAGCAAAGCCTCTCATGACTTAAGGGAATCCGTGGCTTTTTCTGCCCCCTTTTTGGGATTAAAACACTGCTGAGGGCAGGGGTTTTGCGACGGTTATTTTATTAGATTATTTTTCCTGGGGGTATTTTTCTTTCTGATTTGTTCCTGGATCGGGGGATTTAAAATTTTGTTGTTGTTGTTGTTGTTGTTGTGACTTTCTTCGTGTTTGGCTGGCTGAGGTTGTTTTGTGGAGGTTCAAAGGGAAAGTTAATTTTGCAAATCTAATAGTGACTTACAATTGCTACTGCTTTTTTTTTTTTATGTTCAATTAGACGATATTTATAAAAAGCAAGTTGTAACAAGATATTTTTTCACATCTTGTGTTTGTTTACTCTTACCACCGTGTACCGCTTGAAGAACACAGAACAGCAAATCTGCCGTTTTCTCCTGAGAAGTGTTTTCATCTCAGCCTACATGTGCAGCTAAATTCTGCCTCAGTTCCTTTGCTAGAGGGCCCATGAGTTGCAGGACTGATGTGGTTCCCACTGGCTGCGAGACGAGGATCAAAGGAAGAATGGTACACTACAGAAAGCAAGTTCGATGCAGCGTGCTGGGTTTCTGTGCACAGAGGGCAGATGACGGTATCCACAGGAACTAAGACTGCACCAGGCAGCAGCATTTAGTCTCTAGAGTACAGTCACCATCAGGGAGTTAAAATATAAAGAGCTGACTGTTAGGCTGACACCTCATATGCTAGAACTGAGAATCCCAAAGATTTTTTCCCCACTCTACCTCCCACCAAAGCAGACATGCTTTGACATCTGATTTATTTGCACCTTCACTCCTTACCCAGCCAGGTACATCCCTCTTTCCACCTCTCCTGGCTAAGGTACGCTCCCTTCCCTCCCCCCAGCTCCAGAATCCGTGCACCCACATTTCCCCAATCCCTTTCTCCAAATATCCCAGCCAATACCTCCACCCCTTCCCTTCCTACATGGTCCTCAGCACCATCTCTCATCTCCAAAATCTCAAGCTCTCTTCCTCATGAGGAAAGCTGAGGAGGATAATAATAACAACCCGGAACTATTTCTGTTCTTCCTCCCCTCTTTCCTTCCCAGGACCGTAGGGGAGATTGCACAGCAGTCATGAGAAGCTCCCTGATGCAACAGCTTTTCTTCATCTACAGGGTGCTTTCCTGTTGTTCGATGAAGATCAGATAGATGGACATCTTGGGAGGATGTCTAGGGTTTATTAGAGTATAGTGTCTCCTCTCAAAGGACTGAGGTCCAGCCACTTCATGGCATTCAGATGACCTGCAAGCCAAATCCCTTTTTCAAAAATGAGGAAGGCACTTGGGAAATGGAGGTCAAGTCAACAGTACAACCTTTAGTTAGCAAAGCCATATCAGTGCAAGAATATGAGTCATCAGCTAGAAGGTCCACTTGAAGTAGTCAACTATTCAGTGCTGTTCGCTGTCTTCCCCAAAATAATTTGTTATCTTTCAGCCTCTGAAAACTTTTAGACAATAACTTCATCAATCTCTCTAAAAATGTTTCCTATTTCCACAAAAAGAGAGTATAAAATCAGAGTTTCTTGGAGTGTTCTTGCCTCTCAGAAGATTTAAAAATTGCTTTGCTTATAGATGAAGGTACTGATTATTTGAAGTATTTTCTCCAACCATTTTTGGGAGCATGCACATTTTGATGTTTCTTTTTTTAAAATGAAAATTGTTCATGGGTGAAAACATCCTGGGCCAAAATGTAACACTCCACCCAGCTCCACTCCAGGGCCTACCTTCAGAGCCAAATGTGAAAACGTCTCTCTGTGTGACCTTCCCAGGTGTGCAAAGAAATTATTTTTTTTACTCTTTGATTGCATCCTTTTTTTTTTTTCCTGTTACACATTTTTAATAATTTGGTGTCAGACCAAAAAATTTAATTTTTCTGAAAAGAGGAAAACTGTCTAAGAAAACTGTTTCAAATCAAAAGTAATGTTCCATTCAACCTCAAAAAAAAAGTTATTTGGTTTTATTTTAAATCTAAAAATTTTGGTTTTCAAAGTATGATGGAAAAAGTTTTGATATCTCAATTTTTTTCTCCAAATTATGTCCAGGTATGTTTTTCACCTAAATTGACCAGAAGTCATCGATAAATCTTAAAGAAGCAGAAATATATATATATATTTTTAGCAAATAGAAGTAAATGTCTGAAATTATTTGACCGGTTCCATTCCCCTGACATCCACACACATATGCAAATTACTGGAATATGGGCTACTCTTACACTGTGAAATGGTACACCACAAAAATTATCATTTCATTGCTTCTACCTCAAAACAAGACCCTCAGCATCTTTTCAAACTTCACACAACTGAAATAATACTGAAAGAATCTGAAGTGAACTCTTGGGAGTTTTCCACTACCAGACTCAGAAGAGGGACCTATGGAAGAATATTACAAAGATCTTTGACCTTGCTTTTTTTTTTTTTTTTTTTTAAATACCTCTCAGAAACTACTGAAGATAATTCTTTCTCAGAACCTCAGATTTTCCACAGCCTCACATACAAAGGTCTTCTCAGGGTCCCTATCTCTTTTGATTCTGAGACTGAACCTTTAGATCATGGGACATCTGATGAACCCTGTGATCTTCCTGAAGACATGCTAAGAAAGACTAAGAGAAGACAGATAATCAAAGTAACTTACCTACAACATTTACCAGCATTGCCACATTACTTGAATCAGAATCATAGCAAAGTACGTGCCCTGCAAATACCATCTCCCTGCAAAAAAACTCTTCATTTCAAAGCAGTACCAGTCTCTCTCTCTCCTTTTCATCTCTGCACTTCACATAATGTCTTTGATCTTCAGTTGACTCTGGTTTATTGCTAAAATTTGTTGAATTTTTCATTGTCTTGCTAAAAAGTGCTTCCTTCAAGGACAGACACATTTAATCCCTCCTGGTATAAAACACATGCATACAAATCCCACTCCCCTTCATGTCTCATCCCATGAGAGAGTTTAAAATTTTGTCATCTTTCAGCTTTCATCAAGGTGGAAAATCAGAGGAACGCACAGTAATTGTAAGTATATGACAAAATATTTTAATAGCATTTAATGGGAATATGCTCTTTGAAAGCAAACAATAAATTGGCTAGGTAGAAATACACACACAATCACGTATCTGTATAATTCCAGGATGGAGAGCAAAATAACCTCCTGTTCTGGCTCAGATTTAATACTGTCCTCACCATATTCCCAGCACTGATTTCAGAGACAGCTCAGCACCCAGGGGGCCTTAAAAACAGCTGAGCTAGACTGGTAACAAGCAAGTGAAAATGCAAACTACTACTCAGGTCTTTAACAAACAGAAATGTCTTTCTTTCAAGACCTGCCAGTCACCTTTCCCTTACACTGAAGGAGCTCCCAGACTGCAATGTTTATGCTGAGCCTCTACTCCAGCTTCAACCTTAGCTGAAGCCAAGAAACTTAAAGACAGAGCATATCCCCTAATATAGCACAGCTGTGTATTGCACAGGGCTCTACGCCGGCCACGTCTGGTGACAGCATTGTGCAAGCACATGCCATCTTGTTTCCCTCCCAGTACAATGAAACAATTGCAGATTTCCTCTTGGTGACCTTCAGGGCCAAAGAGCCTGAAAGTCACGCCTGTTTCCTTAACATGGGATCGCTCGCTGCTCCAGTGCTGTGAATGTACAGGGCAAGCTTCACGCAGACAACTGCTAGGCAGACTGCAAGCTGTGATGACTGCCCATGCAAAAGAGCATGGAACAGAGCTCTTGCCAGACACCCTCTCAGCACTTTGCCCTATTCTTCATTAAAGAATGAGGACAGAAGATAGCTTCATTCACCAGAAGGGGACCAAGGGGATTTGGCCTTCAGTTTCTTTGTAACAAGAGAGATTTTCTGCTAAATTTCGTTTCTTATCTAGCTGAAGACATCTGCATGTCCTGTACACCAGGTACCTCCCCTTCCTTCCTTAGCCCAACAAGCCTCTTATGCTGGTGACTGAAGTGGGGTACCAGCACAGACCCATCCTGTACTGTTATAGGACCCCAGTTCTGTGGGAGCTGGTAGAAATTTTAGGACCCACAGGAAGCACAGAAAAGGGCTAGAGTAGTAAAAAGGACAATACCAGGTTTCTTCATGAAAGAAACCATGACCAGTTCCTAGCCTCTCCCTCCTTCCTTTCCTCCCTCACTCATCCTGAGCAGCAGGAGGCAGGAACAGCGCAAAGAGAAAGAGTTTCAGGATTTCCAGGAGAACTCAAGTAACACAGTGCAGAGAAAGGAGGCCAATGAAATATCACAGCCCAGTGCCTAGCATTCAAGGTGAACTCAGCAACTGGGGATACTCCTGCTTTGTTCTACCTCTGATTTACTTTGTGGCCTTAGGGACTGAGCCTTAGTCAATTTTGTGCCTCAGTCCTTATGTTATCTCCACCAATTGCAAATTCTTCTCTCTGTGCATTTGCAGAAGGCTAAAGCACAACCAGGCCCTGGGTTCAGCCTCGGCCACTAGATGTAACTGTAACACCAGTACTAAAAAAGCCATATTCTACAAATAGAAATGTCTGCTGCAGAGAAGGGCTGAACAAAGGTGATAAAGGGAAATTCTTTCTGAGCCTGTCCTACAGAGGGGTAGTAAAGGGAAGGCTTCCAAGTCCAACTACACAGAGGTTTTCTACAGGCATGCAGCTGGACCTCTGACTTCTGACCTGTCCTCACGGCAGGATCAGGTGGTAACACAAGACCTAAGTTACTCTGTCACCGCCCTCTTTTTTTTAATACTCCCACAAAAAGGATCGAATGTCTCATTAAAGCTTGACATAAACTGAGACTGTGAGCAGCTTTGTGAGTTGTACCCCATTAATCCAAATGTCCCATTTTCACATCTGTCTCCACTTCAGTTGTCCCAAAGCCCTGGTGTGGAGGTGTGGACCTTTCAAATGTCAGTAGAGGACTGGTCAGTGAGAAGCACGAACAATATTTTGCTCCAGCTGGCTACATGCCATAATATCCACTGTATCCCTAGGACTACCATTGCCCTTTCTTTCTACCTCCTCCACCTCAGAAGTGAAAACAGAACTTCTCCATTGCCCTTTTTGCAGCTGAAAGCAATGCTGATGGTCTAAGTGTGACTTGTTTAACCTGGCACCCATGAAATGCAGGTATGACAAACATTCTACTGCAATATCTGGGAGGATTAGAGTTCCTTAATCTATCTTCAGTCAAAACAAATAAATCTGTTTTCTATGAAAATCTGTCAGAAGACATTTGGAAATTATTTTCCCCACTCCCCTTTTAATTCTGCATTAGAAGCATTCAGTGCCACTCAGATCTTTCAGAAACAAGCACAACTTCATTGAAGTCAAAAGGTGGAGCTCAATGGATTGATTTGTCCTTTGTCACATCTCATGCATGCATGCTCTTTCTTTAATCTGATATGTTGGATATCACTGGCAATCATATATTACCAATACTAAAGATTACATTTAAAGAGGCTCTTCTTTCCTCCATAAATTCCTTTTTAATGTTCCTTTCATGTAAAACTACATCTGCAGTTGTTACTGTAAACTTGGCCAAGTATTCATGTTGACTGCAGATAATGAACTCTTGTACATATATATATACACACACACATATACATACTCGTATCAAGCAGCTTTATTCCTTCCCAAACAGAATAGCTCATTTGGGACTCAAGGCAAAATAAACGTATTAGCTCACGTGAGCACGCAGTTTTATTCCAGTCTAGCCTGTGCCTTGTTTCATCTGACCATGCTTCTTAGGACTTCCAAGGAAAATTCATCAATGACAAACCAACCAAGTGCAGCTCACACTTAGCATCAGAAAATCAAACTTTGGAGGTTTCTCAAAGTCCCAATTTCTGTTCTCAGAACATTTCACTTCCATCTACATGTGTATGTCCAAACCACTGACTCTATGAGAAGGAGGCAGAGAATTACCTAGAATTTCAAGAAGGAAGTCAAAAACCGATCTGTTAAAATCTCTGTTTGTGGCATAAGGTACGTTTTCCATCTCCTCTTTCACAGGAGTAAAAAAAGCTTATGCACATTAGTGGTGCATTTTAAAATCTGATTAACATATTAGTTAACATCTCTGTGGCATCCTGAGCAAAACTATATAGCGGTTACATAGAATAGAGATTCCCAGTTGATGCTCTGCAGACTACTGATGGCCCAGAGGACCACACCACGGTCCAGGCCCTTGATTCAAAGAGGTGCTGAACAGGTTTCACCCACCCTGGCTACAGCATAGATTACCACAGTGAGTGCCACACATATCTTTACAGGTGCCAGGCCCTGTGTCAGCTCCTGCTGCTGCAGGATGAACCACGTGAAAGTGTTGACAGGGAGCTTTATATATATATATACACACACACACATATATATATGTATATGTGTGTGTGTGTCCCTGCCACAGAGTTCACTCCTTGGGTCTGCAACTAAAAGATCCATAGCTTTAAATACCTGCTCAGGTCCATCTCTCGTATCCATGATCTAATTCAGCACTGGGGAAGGAGCATTACAGAGCTGCACCATCCTAGAGGTGTTAGCAAACCTGTGCTGCTGCTAACACTGCAATACGCTTCTAAGCATACAGCCATAGAACCTATCATCTCAGAGCCAGTCAGTTGCAATGGAAAGTCCCCATTTGTCTTTATTCCTTTGGGCAGGCTGAGTGCAGGTATGCCATTTCCAGTCCTCCCACTTCCTTCCTCATCTTTATCCTACTGCACATTGGCATAAGGACCAGGCAGAGCTTTCTCTTGACATTTGGATTTACATATACTGGTCCCACCGCTGATCTCAGTGACATTTGTCTATCATTTCCCATTAGCCGATGAAGGAAGAAACAAGACATAGCTGGAAGCTGCTGGCACAGCCACTGGTTCTCATGTTAGAAAGATTGACCCTTGACTCCCCCCTTCAAGTGTCCTCTGAAGTATTTCAAATATGTTGTCCCCAAAGATCAGAAAATACTGAAATATTATTCATATACAGACTAGGGTTGAAATCCCGGTCCTGTTGGAATCCCTGGCAGACTTCCCAGAGACTTCAGTGGGGACTGGATTCCACCCTTGCAGGCCAAATTCATCTAATATACACTACAAAAAATCAGTGAGCTTACCCGGCATGTCAGAAACTGGTGTGATCTCAGATTATGCCAATATAGGCTACTTTGTACTCTCATACATTTGTGCACACACACACATAAAGGCAGAATATCTTTTACTCTTGCAATGCTTACTTGTGGGAAACAAATTATTTTTACTCGTATCATTATCACTGAGGAAATACTTAGCCTTTACCGCAGATACAAAGGGTAACTGAAAATTGCATTGCCCTTTACTACTGTTTAATCATAAACAAAGATATCCCAGGTAATGACAATGATGCCCCCATCTCGAAGGACAAAACACACTGAAATCGAAGGGATTTCATAGTCCACAAAACAGTTTGTAAAAGTGCTTAGTCCCAAAATGAGCTCTGACTTGCATTCACTTTTTCTCTGCATTCAAACACTGGGAAGCAGGCTCATAGGATCTCATTCACTACTTATCCTTGCCTTTTATCTGCTTCTACCAGCGAAGACCTTCAGCTTCATCATGTTAATCTAATCACAAGAACGCCCACATCACGCGTATAGTCCTCCTGCACGCTTTGTCGCAAATCTGTGGCTTGCCTGTTAAAACTTGTGGCAATGCCCCGGCTGTTGGCCAGCTTCACCTCTCACTGAAATCTCTAAGAGCAGAAAAACAGTGCCCATGCCAACACCTTCCAGTCAAGAGCTATTTGTTTCTTAATAATGGCAAACAACAGACAAACATCACTAAAAAACAGGTTAGGTCCAGCTAAGGTGACCAAGCCATATTAAAGAGGAGAATGCGTTTTCTCTTGCCCTCTAAATGGCAGTGCCAATTCTCCCATTGATTTCTTTTAGGAAAAAATCAGAGCATGGGCAAGAATATCACAGAGGCAGAGGAAGCTGCCACAACTATGGAAAAGCCAGTCTTCAGTTTCTGGCCTACACAAATAAAATTGTCACATTGTATCCATTTAATTTGTGCCTTTAAAGGCATAGGGAAAAGGAAAAATTACTTATTCTTGTCAATGCTCCCTCATCTGACTTCACATCCTCTGGAGAGGGAGCCTCACACTAGCTCAGCTGGCAGATGTCACAGATGCACTGCGTGCCCTGATCCTGCCAGCTGCCTCCTCTCCGAGGGAAACAGCATAGCTGCAAGTGTGCCCAGTGGCATGTGCATCAGGACAGATATGTAGCTACACAAGTGTCAGCCAGGACAGCAACTGTCTGTGAGAGGGGCAGGGCCTGAGCCTGAACTGGAGCTAGGTGCAGTGGAGGTGCAGCTGGGGACAGAAATGCCCGCAGGAGCTGATGACCATGCACTGAGCGCTGAAAACCATGATGCTGTTAGTCCCTTCTCGATGTGCAAAGCCACAACGAGCCCACATGGCGAGGTACCACCACAGTGGAGTGAAGCAGGACAAGCTGCGGGAGCAGAAAGCATGCTGGGGGCTCTTGGCTGGTGGAGTTAGTCACCCGATAACGCAGGCAGAAGTGACACAAGACAGGGCAGTCTGGTGTCCATCATGACAAGCAGAGGCTCACACTAGGAGCAGCAGTCACAGCTCTGGCAAAAAGCAGAGGGACTGGGCTAGGAGCTGGGCAGGCATCAGCCAGGGAAGGTGTTGATTTGTCCAAGTGCAGGAGCATTTCTTCTGCACCAGAATAGGCAAGGAAGCCAGCAGTAGCAGTGCAGCTCTCCATACTTGCCTCTCCACCAGAGAGAAGTGTTTCCCCCTCCAGGCAAGGAGGTGATCAGAGATGGGAAGCATCTGCCTCTCTGCCTCCCTGACTTCTGCTACTCTGCTCCCGTCCCTCTCATTCAGAGCTCCTCTCTTGTCCTACCCTTGCACCACCCCTGTTGACCTTCATGCTCACATGAAATATTTCAACAATACATTGTTTGAACTTATTTGTGTCCAAGTAGGTTTTATGAATGTTTTAACACTCTATTCACACTCTTTCTCTGCATCTCTCAGGTCTTGAATTAAAAAGCTAAGGTAATGCTGTTAAAAATAATAAAATGTTTGAGCAAGTCTAAGGTAAGGTTCCAACAGCAACATTCACTCAGCCAGACTTCACATGTTTTCTGGAACGCATATCAAAATACAAAATCATGGTAAATTAAGCTACATAGTCAGTCATAAAAAAGTAATAGAAAATAATATGAAGATACAATGCAGCCAGCTTACTGTGGCTTTGTTTTTGTATTTTGAACACTTTTTCTTTTCCTGTTAAAACATGCAGCCCTAGGATCCAGCTCTGCCTAGTGCCGAGCATCATAAACTCTAATGAGAGTTGAGGGGTCTCTGTTCCTTGCTCTACTGAACCAGCAATAAGCAACAATACCAAGTTCTAGTCGTCATCCCTGCATTTTTAAAGAAAAAAGAAATACTACAAAAAGTACCCCTAAAGTTCTTTGGTTTGCTGATCTTACTAGTTGTGACCTAGGAGACAGTAAGTATTTTGAATCCAACCAGTTCCTCAGAAGAAATGAATGATAAATTTTCGAGGTCTTGCACATTGCTCTTGAACTTTAATTAACTCATCTTCCCTCCCAGTACCTGTACACTTACTTTGCACAGACAAAATGCATGGCACCATGATAGATACATTGCAGCTGAAAGTCCAGTTACTCAATGACAGAGCATCATGGAAATTTGTGCAATTCCACCAGGAATGCATCTAGCTGCAGAAATTTCTACTGGGCTTTTCCAGCTCACGCTTTCAAAGTCATCTTTACATGTGAAACCCAGATTGTTTCCTGCCAAGTAGTTATATCAATTTATCTCTAATGAGCAGCATTGCTGTGTCATTTTGGCTGAAAATTGAAGCATGAGGTCAGTGCCAGCTTTAAAGAGTTAAAGCAGGGCAACAAAAATGCAAAGCCTTTCAACAAGGCAACTCAAACAGGGTACCACAAAATAGATGCCCCTCAAACCATTTGCCATATTTGAAGTTTACATCATAGACCCCACATTATGCTGGGTTTAGCTGAAAGCAAGGAAACACTAACACAACAATGTCGCCAAAACAGAAGACCCAACAGCAGTGAGGCTTTGTTACAACAAAAATACAATAGGCAAGATGAGACAGTTGCATGTTGTGTATGAGCCAGCACAAAACCTGACACAGCAAGATTACGATATTGCCAGGTCCCCTCATGAGACTCACACAGAGAAGCTGTTAAATAATCTTGATAATAATCCGACTGCTATCTAGACATTCAGGCAAACACTTATTGCCAGAAAATACTGCGACAGCAATGCATTGGTACATCAGTAATGTTGTATGCGACTGTGCACTGCTTCGCCTTGCAGGGGAACAGCATCGCCAAAACTTTCAACAGAGCCTGGCTCAGAGTCAATTAAACGGGACAGGTAAGGTCTGACAGTATCCTGTGCACTTAATACTGAGAGCACACAGACATACATACTTAATTTGTATTCATGTGACAAAGGAAAGTTACACTTGAGCACTGTATCAAGCCAATATATTTTACAGTTGTTTAATTTTTTTAGGAACAGTGCCTCAGATAATGTCTGTGTGGTCCAGAAAAGAAAATGTTTAATTTTCCTTCAAAAAATAAATGAAATGGAAAAAAAAAAAAAAAAAAACCCAACCTTTCTACTGCACATTATCTGCTACCTTTCCCTCAGTCCCCTTCCCTAAGGATCCAAAATGCCTGTGGGGTCTCCTCCAGCCTCCCTTGTTGCTATATTAGGTCCACCCAGCTCAGAATGAGACATAGAGCGTACACGGCTGGTGACAGTCTAAGTTCTGGGCACTGAAGGCACGTGAAGCACATTTTTCACAGTCAACCCACAGAGTGGGGTTGTATGTGTACGAAGTGTTGGCCAAAACCAGAAATACAAAGGTGGAAGGAGAGGGAAGGGAGGACAACTTCCAATCTGTTTGTAAATGCTCTACAAATAGGAAAGCAGCCTACGTTTACTAAGCAAATTGTTTTTCATAACTCAGTCACCTCATCTTTAGTTATAGGCTAGCTGGAAAAAAGATTGTTGAACTCAGCCTTCAAATGTTATGACTTCTTCAAAATGATGAAAGCAGAAATAATTGCACTTATGACTCGCATGTGTGCACTGAGGCCTGCTGATGGTGGATGCTTCACGACTCACCAGATCTGATGGCTCTACAGGAGTGGAGTACAACTAGAGAGACCATCTCTCAAGGATACCCTTGGATATGTGGAAAAAATATGTGGAAAAAAGCATTAGGAAGACGAAGGAACAGAGGCAAGAATGGGAATAGAGGTCTGAAAAAAGAAATAGACTCTGGAAAAGATGTACAGAGAAGGATCAAACTAAAATCCCAGACTATAACGCTTGCAAACTTGGAGGATTTTTACAATCCGTACCCCAGATAAAAATCCTGAAAATAGCTTGTACCCTTAAGGTGAACAAAGAAAATAAAAGCCAGATCTGAAATTCATAAACAAACATGAGTAAACTAGCCAGATTTTTCAGTGCTTACCTGGACCAAATCAAACCTTTACAACTTGTAAATACTGACAAGAGTCACTTCAGATATTATTAAAGGATTCCCTAAATATAAAAGACAGGTTGGTCTGCAGTTAAATCTTTTCTCTTTTGCTTTTCCAACGCTAAAAGTAATTGAAAACAGAAGACAAGCTTCTTGATGTAGCTTAAATTTTTAGGAACAGAAAGAATAAATGTTAGTTATATAGCTGACACTGCACTTCAGATTTGCACTCTGTTGCACCCATATACCTTCACACAAAGCCATGTAAAAAACAAATGCATGAACACTTACAGTCATATAAAATACATGTGCAATATACCCTAGAGCACCTATTAAGTGATACCACTTGCAAGACACACCAAATAAAAATCTACATAAAGATAGCAGCATTTCTTCTCCTGGCCAAGGAGCATTAGAGAAGACACAAACTCATAAGGTACTTCTTTCAAACAAAATGGAGTCACAAATGACATTAGAAAAACTCTGCCCCCAAAGCAAAGTGTTGTATAGGGAATACATATAATTGCAAAGTCTGAAGGATGCGCACTTACTTCAGAGAGGGCACATATTGGGAACAGATCTGAATTTTTACTATCTTTGCTACTGCTTTAAGTCCATATTATTTTTGTATTTACATTAAGAAGGAGACAGAAGTATCTTTGGAGATGACTAAGCAGTTTCTTGATTTCTATTAAGTACCAAAAAGCAGTCCCACCAATTTATTAATATTTAAGTTTCTACAGCTTAATATGAACTTGGTTCCAAGAACTACATAGGTCTCCTTAAAGTATGTGTAGCAAGAAGTCAACACTGTGCCAGCTGGCAGATTAAACAAGCCATTAAAGTAGGCACCTACTGAATTTAAAGGATTGTTTTTCATCTTTTCCCTCTCTACTCCTCTACATCCAGATGTATTATTTAGGGAATATTTTCCAGTCCCAGTAAGAAAAGTAAAAGAAATGCCCTTGGCACTTAATGAGTTTTTCCTCCGATGTGGTCTCCTGCTGCACTTGGAATTTATTCCATTACTGTATGGCTTGCAATGGTCCCAAAATACCTCTGGCTATATGAAAAGATGGGGAAAGTGTGTTTGGGGTAGGTATGATTCTTCATTCAAAAGCAGTGACAGCCTGGGGTGATTGATCTTACTGGATTATTTAATTCAGACCATCATTATCCTGGCATGCCACCCCACAACCCATGCCCTACAGCCCCTCGTGCAGGAGACCAGCACAGTTACCTGCACATTGTAGTTGGGAAAAGCAGAGCATACTGTGATTAAGGGCAAGGCCAACACCAGCCTGGAGCAGGCTGGCAGAGAAGCTCATTTCTCTGCAGCCCCTGCAGGACTTCAGTGATGAGGAAAAAAAAACCTGTGGTAAAACCCTTTGCCTTCACAGAACAGAGGCCTTCAGCATGCCACAAAGATGGTGAAGGGTTTAGAGGAGAAGCCATATGAGGAGCGGCTGAAGTCACTTGGTCTGTTCAGCCTGGAGAAGAGGAGACTGAGGGGAGACCTCATCACAGTCTACAGCTTCCTCACAAGGGGAAGAGGAGGGGCAGGTGCTGATCTCTTCTCCTTGGCAAACAATGATAGGGCCCGAGGGAATGGCAGGAAGATATGCCAGGGGAGGTTTAGGCTGGATATTAGGAAAAGGTTCTTCACCCAGAGGGTGGTGGAGCCCTGGAACAGGCTCCCCAGGGAGGCAGTCATGGCGCCGAGCCTGACAATATTCAAGAACACATGGTGTGAATTTTGAGATTGTCCAATACAGGGTCAGGAGTTGGACTCGATGATCCTTGTGGGTCCAACTCAGGATATTCTATGATTCTATGTCATTTTTCCTTCAGAGGTTCAAATGGTTATTTGACCTTTGCTAAAGCTGTCTGAACTTCATGAACTAGCAGTGCTCAAAGGAAGAATGAGTCTAGAATAAACTCTGGTATCAAACCAGCCCTGGTGTCATCTATAACAGTATAACAGTATTTCAGATAAAAATGCCTACTATAACAGTTTTCCAGGTAAAAGCTCCAAAAGATCAGAGTTGTATCTGCTCCTGTGGCCATTTCAGACTGGTTGGAACTACTGGCAGCTGAAGGAGGAGCACTGGCTTTTGAAATGCCTGGAAAACAATTTTATAAAAATTGAAATAGAAAAAAACCACCACCTAGGCCTCCCTCAGTATTTCAGTTCCTGGGTAGTAAAATGAGTTCAGTCCCATAAACTTGCTACTGAACTAGAAAACAAAAAGGCCTTAAAACCAGGTGTAGGCATACAGCCAGAGGCTGAGATAGCCAGCTCTGGAGCTTGACCGTGACTCAGAGCATCTCCTTCCCCCAGGAGCGAGAAGCCCCTCCAGGGTCCTGCTCAGGCCCTGCCTGGTCCCACAGGGCGAGCGGGCCCCTTACTCCCAGGCAGACCCAGCAACCATCTTGGCCCATGCAACGACTTCAGAATTTGCCTCAGAGTTTGATTTGCCAGAACTGTTATGGGGGTCACAAACATTCCCTGCCCCCTCCTTAAGGGGCAGTTTAATTCTTAATTGTGTAAAGCTGAAGTGTAAAAACTGTATTTTGCATGTATTCTTTGTTTCTAATACTCGGTATCCGTAACGGGACTCCCTTGCTTGGCTAGCAGTCGGGATTCATTAGACCTTTTATGATGATTCTTTCTGGTGTGCAGATATATGATGAATCTCAGATGTTTAAATAGCATATAACAGTGCTCCATTGACCTTGCTGAGTACAGTTGGAGGGAAAGAAAGGTAATTTTCCTCAAAGAAATGTTAAAAATGTGTCTCCACTATAGCACAGATGCAGAGGATAAAGAAACTCCAGAGGGATTAAAATATTTTAGATTAATTTGGAAGAAGGCCACATTGTGTAAAGCCTGGTTAGTTTGGGCCTTTCCAATTCCACGCCATATAAACAAACCCACTTAAACTGCATTTGTTAGAAGGAATGTTTAAAAAAAAAAATCCCCCAAAGTAGTTGTAACTCAAATGACCTCCAGTTCTGTATTCTCTTCTTACTGCCTAAAGAACAAACATATGTACGATGTATTCTAGCCAGAGCTTGTGCAGTTGCTGCATGATTCATACTGCTTGAAAATTAAGTCATTTAAGTGAAGGGATTCTGGCTCCCTCAAAAGCAAGGTTTTAAAACTGAAGCAAGGTTAGATCTGGTTGGTTTTGGAGCTGGCTTCCATACTTTGAACAAGACCATTGCTTATAGATATTTGCTTTGAGCTGGGTGGAAGGAAGTAAAAGAAGAAAGGAAATTGAAAGGAAGAGACAGAAAGAAAGGAAAAGAGGGAAAAAGAAATGAAGCCGTATCATCAACACAACTATATAAGGACTAACCTAATTTTCAGCGTGCCACTGTCTGGCGGAAGCAAGTCCGTAATATTTACTCACTTTCAAGGTCAAATTTTGCCCCTTTTACTCACACAGAATAGAGTTTTTGCCTGCAGAGTCTTCCAAAGAGACAAGTCACAGAGTGTGGTACTAAATAACCATAAAAAGTAGAAGGTTGCTGACCCTTATGAGTTAATCAAGTTGAGATACAAAGGAATACGAGGATAGCAGTGAGCCAGCCAGAGGGCTAACAGCATGAAACAGTGAGTCATTTTGCATGATTAGCATCTACAAAACAGTAGGCATTTAAAGTAAAGGGACTTTCCTTATCCTAAACCATAAATCCCAGAGCAACTCAACATGAGGAATACCCTCCTATCTGCCATGTGGATGAAGAGAGTTCTCCAGCAGTCCCAGGCCTCCTTGAGTTCTTGAAATGGTACCCAAATATTTGACCATAACTCAGTCACTGTGCGAATTCCTCTCCCTTCAGAGGACGTGAGGCAGCTGGCCCAGCCGAGGACAATATATTGTCTGCTCTCTCCCAAAGGAGCCAATGTCATTTCACCACTGAATGTAGCCATCTTGGAGAGGGATATGGCAACTTGACTGAAGTTCAGAACAATACAACTCAACAGTTTAGAATACAAAATGAGGAAAAATGTCATTTTCAGTACAAGTAATGTACTTTCAGAGAATAAAAAGATTAATTTGAATTCTGAGATTTGAGGGCCATCATCCCTTCCCTTATTGAAGTTGTTATGAGATGTTCTGAATAGGATATTGCAAGAGGCTATGATGGTTCTGACATTATGGCTGTAAAATTCAACTGTGATGATGGTTTCTGCAGCTATAATACATTTGATAGTACATCATTTGGTTGCTACAATGTTACTGGTTTAAGTTTTCCATGTGACCTTTTTCCTCTTGATGGTTACTGCACATTAGCGATAAACACATTCTCCAGCATCTCCTGCACATTTTTACTTTGATTGCGTCTATAAACAGCCCTGTGCTCCCATATTCAGCCTAGTTGCGTGAATGGAAGGGATACATTAAGCTCTCTTTGGAGATACTCCAGGTTTGCAGGGATATAACCATAACCAGAAAGCTGGCCAAGGGGATTTTTATATCATCAAAAAATCAATTCAGAATGTAGAACTTCTTGTGGTTGATTTTTGTTCTTCGAATGTCATGTATGGACCTCTGTTTGTTGACATACCACTCTACACATTCATGAAAACAAGATGTTCTCTAGTCACTTAAAACTATCATGGTAAAACATTTTAAATAAATACTTCACATAATTTCAGAAACAGATGCTAGATAGTAAAATTGCATGTTTGCAACAGAAATGGCCAAGACCAATTTATTAGTCTTTGGAATTTTCTATTTTTTGCTCCACAGTATCACCAGCAATGCATGAAAAAAAACCCAGCTATTACATCCTAAACTTTCCTTTTGAAATGTATTTATTTTTTAAATTTACTCCAAGAAGTTTGAGTAGAAGTTAGTATTTTTCAACACTCTTAACTCTGCCCTTTCACTCATATGCCTGCTACAATTCTATGTCCACATACTTTTTCTTTTCTGCATCTTCAGCAGGATTTGGGCTTGTCTGCTCTACCATCTCACATAGTGGCTTATATAGAGGCTTCCCTACTCCATGTAGAAAGGCACACAGGACTCGTGTGATAATTTCTGCCATGGCCAAAATATCATCAGGTTGTTCTAACTTCCACCTGTCTGAAATAGAAGTTATGCTCTGTAGAGAAGTTTCCCACTTTCACCTTAGCAGTGGCATCCTTCCTTTGTGAAGTACCACTTAAAATTTGGAAGTAGCAGTGCCCTTCACACTGGCTCATAGTCCTAAAGTTACTGCATGGCCCCTTAAAAAAAATCCAGTTCTGAAATGTACGTCTTTTGAGATGCTTTCTTTTTCAGTTTAGCATCAACACTGATAACCATTCATCTAAGAAAGTTTGTAAGATATTCAGCCTAAATTTTGCTTCTTTTAGTAGTTCTAGCCTAAATGTTGTTTCTTGTAGTACTCCTAGTTAGACACTAATATACTAATAACATAACTCCATTCTTAATACTGCCCCTTTCCTGATTGATTCAAATGGATTATGTCTGTTATCTGTAGTAATAAGTTTTGAAATCTTACTGGCTCTTAGTCAAGTGGCAGGAGTAAGATTAATTTGATTGCTTAATAAATCACATTGTTTCAGTTTAGTTACATGTTACAGCCAACTTTATGTTGCCTGAGGTGGTCAGGGGATATGTTAAGGTCACTCAGATACACAGCAGGGATGCAGATGTACAGTGATGTGAAGTCACCCAAATGGCTTTGCTCAGAGCCATTTCAGTTTACGAGTAGGCTTTATGAGCTCCAGTAACAAGGGAACCCCCCCCAGCTGCTTCCACACAAAGCTCCTCAGGTGTGTCAACTCTGCATTTCCACCCCCCAGGCTCCTGGCACCCTCCTCGCTAAGGCATTGAATGCAGTAGGGAAGCTGCGCACAGCCACCTAGCACCAGAAATGAGTTAAGACCCAAGATGTGACTGCAGAAAGCTGGCTCTGGTGTCCCTGCATCTGTGTCAGGACTAATCTGCTGCCTCAATACACTATACTCAGTTAACACTGATTGTTAGTCTAGGACTATGTAGACTTAGTTTGTATGGAATAAAAACCCCTGAAAATTCTAGTAAGAAAAAAATAACTGGAGGGAATCAATTGATAAAAATAATTCATGAAATTAAATTTTACTTTGAGATTTGTAGTTTCTTTTTTGCAGACTGTTCTCAGGTTTTGCTGTTCAGTGTCTTCTTTGTACTTGTAAGGAAAATAGCACTTAGATTATCCTCAGTTTTAACACAAGGCAAAAACATGACAGAGATTTGTCTTTCAGCGATAAAACTAGTGAAAATAGAACACTTATGATAACCCTGTCTTTGAAAAACATCAGTAAAAAGCCCCCCGAGCTCCACAAACATGTTGCAGACTGCACATGTCACATAACTAAGGACTACAATTTTTTGCCTGAGGCTCCCACATTTAACAAAGGGAAGCACTGCTTTCAACAAAAGATGCTATTCTAGTTATGTGCCCTTTTACCCTGTCAGAGAAACAGCTGGCATCATAAAGTCACAGCTAATTTGTATCATGTCTGCACTAACAGTCAGATTCAGTTTGTATCAAACTTTCAAATTTGGACTTAATACCAGTTGATGGATGACAGCTTTTCTTGCCTCCCCCTTCTCAAAACATATTTAAACATTGCCTCTCACATTTAAAAAAAAGCCAATATTCAAAATACAAATGGAATCTTTAACAAGTTTCACATAACCAGAATATATGAAAATGTTTAAAACCAGTAAATTAAAAAAAAAAAAAAAATCCTAAAGCAGGGTGACAAAATTACACCAGCAGCTCTGAAGTTCCATGACAAATAAATAGTGCTTTAAGACAGATGTGGGTACCAAGTGTAATGGAAAAGAATTTTCTCTTAAAAAGAAAAGAAAAAAACCCCCACAACTTACTTGCCTCAGGTAATCTCTTGCAGTTTGGGGTATCTGTTCTCCTAAAAAAATTTCAGTCTGCCTGCAAAGACTTTAAGGGCTTTTTCAAGGTCAGCATGCAACAATTTAGGAAAGGCCAATTTCACTTTTTTTTTTTTTTTTTAAGGGACCTGTTTCTCATTTATGCTATTAAATGTCATCTACTCTCATTTTAAGATCCCCGAAGCAGAATGCCTGAACTGTGTAAAGGGACTTTAGTGAAAGTAAGAGTCAGGCCAAAGACTTAACAGCTCCAAACCCACAGCGCTCGTGTGAGAAAGAGCTGCAAAGATCAGGCTCTTCTTGGAAAACAGGCATGGGGGTACTTCCAGAGATTGGAAGCTCAGTTCAGATAAACATCTAACAGTGCTGGTGCGCTTTTGAGGCTACCCTCCACAGCACCTGAGTCTACAACATTAGCTGGAGACAAGATATTCTTCTGAGATTTCAGCTACATCCCACTTCCAGGTGATCCAGAAGTATTTGACCAAGGCTCTTTCATCCCACGATCTGAAAGCATCACCGAAATGTAGGCAAGGAAAATCTCACAACATCCTGGGAAGTAGGGAATATTTTTTTATTTCTTTTTTTAATGCTGCACAGTATAATGATTATCAGGGTTCTGAACAATTGGCCCCATTTATCAGAAAGAGATCGGTCTGCTCCATAAACTTAGGTAGACCAAGTGAACAACGTCCCTGGGAAGTTCAAAGCAGCAGTATCAGTAATGCAGTTTTAAAGTGACAGAGCTGAGAAAGAGCAGTTGTCAATGAAGACTGAGGAATCCCAGCTCCCAGCCTATCTTTCCCTCACCTCACACATTTCCTGACTTACTTCTAAGTTAACATTGCGCAGAAGACGGTAAGACACAGCTTCTGCTGTGCCTAAGCTGTGCTTGGCACTGGCTCTCTGATGGACTCCTTGCCAGCGAACACAGCCAAAGCACAGCATGCTCCTGCCACATCCTCTCCAGTGAGCTATATCTGCTCTCTATCTACTGGGAAGATGCAGACAATCAACTCCACTCCCTTCACTCCGAGCACAGCAGTGATTCTGCCCCTACATATGATCCTTGTGCTTGTTCAGATTTTTTTTTAAATGTTCTTAAACCTCTGTCTGGCAAGGCATGGTTTATTAGAAGCAGATTTCTCTTCAACTACTCAGTGTGTCAGTTTTACAATTCCTAGGTGGCGTAATTCCTGGAAAATAAAAAATGTTCTTCATCCAACATTTTGGATGAGTCACAGCAGGTTTACTTGTTTTGGTTCACCCTTAAATGAAGTATAACTTTCTATATCTAAATGATGCTCTGGTTTTCTTTGTTTCAGCTGCCTGTTAGCTCCAAATTTCTTACAAACAATAAGACTTTTCTAGCAAATGATGCCCACCAGTTGGGCCTGGCAGCCAAAGGCAGCCATCACATTTTCATGGGACTGTGAATTGCATCAGGAAGACCGACACTACTACTTCCCAAACTTGATCCCCTGGTATTAAAATAAACAAAACTCCAATCAGTTGTCTTTAATACCTCTTCATGACCTCTCAATGCAACACAAAAACCACCAAGTTCTCATCTCTCACAAAAGATCTTTCACCAAAAAGTGCCCCGGCTGAACATAGATGTCACCTAAAATCCCAGAAGCTACAGGGAAACTGGGGCAAGATTGAGTGATGCACCTCCTCTTCCAAGCAGCAGAGAGGACAGATGAGAGAAAGAAGACCCTACGTTAATCTCAGTTTAATTCATCACAATAAAGCCATAGAAAATGTCTTCAGAGACTTTACAGAAATGCTTTCAGTCTTGAATATTTAAGAGAAAAGCTGACCAAAACCTTTCTTACACAATGTTTCCTAATGGCAAACATCTTGACTTTTAACAAAATGTATGTTTCCAAGGAAGATGAAAAACAATCATCACTAGCCAGTGACTTTGAACCTTAACCTTATAGGGTATCACTTATTCTGTAATTTCTATAAACATGTCTCAGATTGTCTTCCAAAGTCAGATTTGGCTGTGTTCAAGAACTAACAGAAGAGCTACAAGACTGTCATACTAATATTAAACTATATTACTGCTTTTTATACTCAGATAAAGAGATGTGCCTTGTTTCCAGTACTTTACAGCGGTAATGCTTTTTTTTTCCTTTCCAAATGAGTGTATTGGTCCACACTATTTGCTTTAATGATTTTCTAAAGCCCACTAATGGCCTTTTTCATTTTATTTTCATTCATGTCCCCTAAAGACCATCCTCCTATTTGCCCAGCTTTACAATGTGAAAGAGAAGGTTAAGTGCAGAAAGTATTATCAGATTTTGCCTTTCCTTCTTTATGACGGAATTCTTCCAACCACTTTGACAAGTCCTGTGCCAGCACCACAGCATGAGACAGACGACGGTCACCCTGCATCCTACACTTGGAGTAGATGAACGAGTCCCTGAAAGACAGATTTTCAGATGCAATTTATGCATCAAAATAAGGCACCAGCACCAGCTCAGAAATACACTGAAGCATAGTGTCAGTTTTGAGGAACTGAAGTGCCTTCTTTAAACACCACGGTCTGCATGCTCAGACATGTCTACAAATACAACTCCAGTTGCTGAGCTGTCAGAAAAACTCCGGAGGGCAGTCACTGCTCTCTTTGAATATCCTATCCTAAGCACAGGGTGAGAGCACTTGCATTTCTGATCCCATTTCCTTTTGGACAGTATGACCTCCCTCTCCTTGGGTCAAATTTTTAAGGACTTGAGGTACCTTATAAGTGCACCACCCAAGGAAGCACATGGGAACTTAAATTCAGTGATGTCACTGGAAGAAGTGTTTCATGGGAAATTTTAGAACATTTAGGCTGGTTCTGAATCAGAAAGAAATCCTAATTTTGGAATATCAACATTTCCTACAAACTGGAAATCCCAGATTGTATCTGGCTTCAGTCTTAAATACTACCCCCACAAAGGCTTGAAAGTAATGCAGAACTCTGACACGGCAACCAGGGCAGAGAACAGCCTGCAACAATTATCAGCCCATGCAGCACTTGCACAAACCTTCTCAGAAGCGTAGGCAAAGTTAAATTTGCTTCCCCAAGGACGATGACAAAAACAGCTAAAACAGGCCCAGACCCAGCATTCCTGATGGGGGCAAAGGCTGCTGGACATGAAAGGCAATGCAACCGGTGTTCAGCCTGCTGCCATGTCTCTCTCCTCCTCCACACTGCTCTTGCCAAAAAGAGGGGGAATGGAGCAGAGGTACAGAGGAGGTCCAGGCACACAGAGAACATGGTCACTCATCAGTGAGAATAAGCAGCTCACTGTACCCTCAATTAACTGAAGATGATGTTCTCTAAGGGAGCTGCTTTGACCCTGGTGCAATAGTTCTGACCCCCTCAGTCTGCTGTCATAGGCACTGCTTAAACTTAGAGCCAGTCCTTGGTTTGTCTCCAGTCTGGAATTTCCATATATTGAGGGGCTGAAGTTTACACACATTATAAACACTTCCTTTAAATGTCTTGTGAGCCCTCACTTGTTCTGGCAGTGAAAGAACAATGTTTGTAAAAAATGTCTAAGTCTTACATATTGTAAATAGTCAGTAAACACAATTACTTGGACTCTCACAGGCTCCTCAGAGCCTGCTTGCTCTAAAAAGAACAGAAGACACAACAGGACAGTAAGACACCAGCACATGATCTTAACACAAGTAAATATGATTGAAGACTCCCATTGCAAGCAAAATACTTGCTGAAATCTGGTGGAGAAATAAATATAGCTATTAAAAGAATGGTTATACACCCACAAAATTACTACTGTAAAATTCAAAGATTTTGATTTGAAGATAAAATTCAAGATAAAATCCTTTAAATCTACTATCAGTTCTGAAGAAAGTCTCTGGTGACTGATCCCAGAGGAATAGGAGTCAAGTGTCTGACTGCAGGGATGTCCACTGATTTTCAGAGGGATTTGGATCAGCCTCCAAAGAAGGAAGCAAGCACACAGGGGGAAAAAATCCAATACAAAAGCCTCAATAAAATAAAATTAAAAAAAAAAAAAACTATACAGAAAAACCTTCTAAATACCACAGGCAAGGAAATTTGAGGTAACTGCTTTGATTGTACTCACAGGAAGGCAATCAGAGGAAGTATTCTGAGCTTTTCAGTAACAAATGAGCTGCTGATGAATTCAAAATGATGACTCTAGAAAATAGAGGTGCTCACTGTACAGAAATAGAAAATAAAGAACTTTGTTTAGCAATGGCATAATTACTGCACAGTCTTCATTTTTCTTTGGTAAAATCTTCTTTAACAACACCCCTACAAAGGTTTTTTAAAGTACAGAATAAAACAGAAACATTTTGCAAGAGACCAACAGAACCCGCTATTGACAGCTCTATAAATTAGAGTTTGACAAAGCAGACTTTGATTTCCCAAAATCTCTCAAAGTCACTCACTAAAACCTCTTTAAGAAGTGAAGCTGATATAGGCTAAGCTGGACATTCTCTTGTGATTAGTAAGAGACAAAGCAAGGCATCAGACCAGTGGTGAGTTTTCATAACAGAGCAAGGTTTCCAGCATAACTCCCTAAGGATCTATACTGAGACCTGTAGTATTCAACATATTCATAAAAGCACTCTGCAAAAGCAGATGAACAGTGAGAAGATAAAGTCTGTAGATGATACAAAACTATTCATTATAACAACATCTAAAGTCAATACAAAGAACTGGGGAAAGAGTTCTTAGTAATGAATTTCTATGGGCAGACTGAATTCATTGTTCATAAGCAAAGGTACAGGGGAAAAAAGAACTCATATCTGTATACACACAGGGATCAACTCTAAATGAGCCAATAACACTCAACTCAGACGGAGTCTGAGGAAGAGCTCTCTGAAAATATTAGCTGATGAGCCAGCAGTTGTCAAAAGGTAGTTAAGAATCGTTATGGAAAAATCTAGGTTCTATCTAGGTCACACATGTAACTATATGGTGTATCTATGTTTTCAGTTTTGCATGAAGTTCTGGTTACCCTTTCTCAAGAAGAACCCCAGGAAGGGACACCAATAACAATCAGAGGTATGGCACAGTTCCCATCTAAGAGGCTATCTAGAGTATGACTCTTCCATTTGAAAAAGAGAGATGATTGAGGTAGGATATGAGAAAGGTCCTAAATGGTTTTTAATATTTCTTATGTTTTAAAAACCTTAATGGTTTTTAAACAGTGAATGTTGTTTATTGTTGTACAAGACCTATGATTCAAGAAGGAATCAAAAAAAATCATGGAGGATAGTTCCATCAGCTATGAGATATGACAGTTGGGATGTGACCTCTAGCTTAGAAAGTCCCAAAGCAGATTGCCAGGCTCTGGGAGAGCACATAAAAGAAGAGCCATTCCACACTCATCTGCTTTCACTTGCTTTACTGTAAGTGACTGTCTCAGTCAGAGATAGGATACTAACCTAGATGGACCCTTGCTCTGACCCGGCATGACAACAATTCTATAAATGTCAATTCAGAGAGCAGAACAAATGAGCTGCCACCCTTATACAAAGACAGTACAACAATTTGTGGGTGATCTAGTAGAAACTCATAGTGGATACCAGGAAATACAGTAAGAATGAGCTTCATTGAAATGGGGTATTTTTTCCCTGAAGACTCACTCTGCATTCAGCTACCACTTGGTAGTATACAGACCCACCAGAGTAAAAATAAAAACTGTAAATTTTCTTCAGAGAGCCTCACATCATCCATCTTCTTTAGACCCAAGGACCTTCATACAGAACATCCTGGTGCCAACAGAGGAAATGGATTCTTTAAAAATCACTGAAGCCTATTTTCAGTAACTTAAGATCATAGTGTGGGGCCATTACTTGTATTAATTTCTGGTTATTCACTGGAAACTCATGGACTTTTGAGGACTCTTGATGTAAATGACTATTCACCAATTTCAAAAACAATTTTACAGTCTAGTCTCTAGGTTTTATAGACAGCTGTCAGAGACTTATATTATTGACAACTTTGGGGTGGCCAAAGCCAAGATTTTGATTGACTCCATTAGAAGTTTCAGTATTAGATTCAAGAGAGATCTCAATCCCCTTTTGATGCTTAGCATTACTATGCATATATCACATCCCAGAAAAGATCAATGTATGAGGACATCCCTAATCATCAAGGTCTGAAAAGAGCAACCAAGAGCTTCAAGTTATCTTCCTCTCATTGGTTACTCCTGCTTACAGCGAGAGCAGACTGGGCTCTATCAGTCCACAGAGCTTCAACTCATGAATAGCATCAAAGTCCTTCCAGGTCACTGAATTCATTCAAACTTTTTCACTAACTTGAAAAGCTGACTTTGCCCATTTCTGTTGTTTAGTGTGCCCCACTTGACTCTCAGCAGGCATAACTTCATGACATTCAGATCATGCACAAGGAGTATCCTGGGTCTAAAAGTCTTTTTCTGCTTCAGACCATTTGCTCTCTTTCAAGCTCTTCAAGATTTTTTTTTTTTAAAAATGGAGACAACCCCCAAAACATTTTCCTTTTCTTTCCTACAGTCACAAAGCCCTCCTCTGCTATTCTCCTTGTATTGCTCTGTCCTAAAGCAACATTTTTCTAAATTGAGCTCAACATTATTTGTAATATCAATAAAATGACTGAAATACGCTCTCTCACTATTTGCTATCCAAAAGAACCTCTATCACACCACAATTCCATTGTAAGCTGACTATGAAGGGCTAAGAACAATTTAACCAACAGGAAATTTCCATACAACTTAAGCATGAAGGAAGTTCAGGTCCAGGTCGAAAACCAGACTCCATAAATCTAAACCCTCCAATCCAAGAAACATCACTAGGGTTTGGACACATTTTGGGCTGTAATCTTCAGTGGTAAAATTGGCACAGTTTTTACTGATTCTTCAGTCCTTTGAATTCCCCTGACCATAAACATTGGGTTCATGTTCTGCTCTCATTCACGCAATGGCATTAACAGCATTGCAGACCTAGGCACACACCCAGCACTCCACATTCAAGCACACAGTGGAACTCAATTTCCAGCTAACATAGGTACTAGATTCTCAGCTAACATAGGTCAGTATCTATTAAATGCAATTTTAATAACAGAAATGCTTTTATCAGAAGTTCTTGAAAATACTTTTATCAGAAGTACTTTGTGGCTTAAGAAATAAGGAAGTTATTACTATCTTGATTATGGAAACTAGGGAAACCAAATCACATCCAAGGTCATTCAGAAGTTGACCTGTGACATTTAAATAGGGTTTTTTTGATTAAAAGTATATGACACACACACACACACAAAGAAAAGCATGGTTTCACTCCCCTCTACTCTGTTAATGAATTTGGTTCCATTATACCAGGCAGCTTTGAATGGAAATGAAGTTATGGAGCCCAGTTACCAAAACTATGTGCTGCTCCATTTTATCCAATAGCTCAACAGCTAGGGCTGTGACAGGGTTCAGATCTCACCTTTTCTTGCAGGGATTTTAGCCTACATCTTCCAAAGGACACTCTAGCGCTAAGATGTTCTTCCACATCCTTTCCTACCAGTGCTGGTGCTAAGAGTATAAGGGGAACTGTAACACACTAGACTAAATGTCGAACTAGTTCCGTATCCTCCCTCTGGCAGTGGCCAATATCAGGTGTTTAGGGTAGAACATAAGAACAGGGGAAGCATATAATGGTGCTTCCCACAAATACTCTACAACAGCTTGTGACTTCCCTTGTGACTTCCAGAATGCCCAAGTCAAAGGTGTTATCTGTGTATTTACTGATCTCCATGGCAGCTTTTTTCCATTATTATTTCCAGTAGCTGCCAACACTCAGCAAAATCCCATAACAGAGTCCCACAACTTAATTTTGTGCTATGTGAAGATATAGTTCACTTTGGACAAGTAATTAAACCTTCAGACTGACACTAGGATTCAGCTATGCTACTTCCCAGCTGAAGGCTCACTCACCTAATGCACAGTTAGGTGTGGTTTGCACATTAGAAGTATTCCTCGTTGCATCACATGTAATGGAGCAATCCCAAATTATCCAACAGCAAGGTGGTTAAGAAGCTGTTTTGGAAATAGTACACCTGGGTTTCAGTCCCAATTACATATTTAATCATTTAGGAAAGTGAAATAACATCAGTAGGAGAGAGTGGGAGCACCATAAAGAATAGTTGGAGAGCGCACTTTACAGTTATTTTGGACAAAGGAGGTAATCCAGTCTACCTAGTGGGTTCTATGTTAGTAATCTATTAGATAAAAGAAGGATTCCTCCTTCAATCTTTAAAAATAGCAAATAATTTTAAAGAATCACAGAAGAATTCAGGTTGGAAGGCACCTCTGGAGATCATGTAGTCCAATTCCCTGCTCAAAGCAGGTTGCCCAGGATCATGTCCAGTTGGGGGTTGAATATCTCCAAGGATGGAGACTCCACAGCCTCCCTGGGAAGTCTGTTCCAGTCTTGATCACTTACAGTAATAAAGTTTTTCCCTACATTTAAATGGAATTTTCTGTATTTCAATTTCTGTCCCTTTCCTCATGTCCTTTCACCGGGTACCGTTGAAAAGAGTCTGGTTCCATCTTTTTTATTGTCATTCCTCCCCCCTCCCATAGTCACACAGTCACAGTGTGTGACAGCCATAGAGGGGCTGTTAAACTTGAATCTCATTCCAGTTACAGCTAGGAATTTTTACCCATAGATTTCAGTATTGGCTCTTGTGCAAATTAATTTTTTCCCCGAGTCGTGAAAATGAAAGCAGGAATCCACCTTTTTAAAAAATGGTCTAGGTGAAGTATTTCTTTGTTTACCCATTTCTTCCAGATCTCCTTTTCTCCTTTCGATTTTTATGTTGTCAGGGTTGCCATGTAGATTGTTTACTTATGAAGACATTACAGAGGGAGCACTTAAATACGACTTTTCAACTTTTCCTCAGATGTGCCATGTGCACAAAGAAGGCTTTTCATTACAGTGTTTGGCAAACAAGTGTTGCCAACAGAAGACGGGAACGGGAAGCCTCGAACTCATCCATTACTATCTAAACAGGTACCCAAGGAATTTGTTTTCTAGAATGACTTAAAAAGGGGAGGTGTGTTGTCTCCTGTGAACTGATCGCCTAACCACTTACAAGCAGCTTATCAGTACAAAACATCAGCATTCAAAGTAAATAAAAACACCTCTCTTGCAGCAATACACTTAAGTTAGCATTTAATTTAAAAACCATAGTCAAAGCCCATTGACTTCAGGCTAAGCACACACTTACGTGCTCTGCTGAACATGGACAATTTGCTGTACCTGAGCTCTACTTCCCAGAGGGCTGCAACTGTCCCCTAGTTATCAATTTTTCTACCAGTGTTAGGACCGTCGGTGTCAGGAGTATCACCAAGCCCTAGCTTTCTGGGTGCTACACAAACAGCAGGACAAAAAGGTAGTTCTTACTCCCAAAGAGTTTATTATCTAGGTACAAGAGGGAGGAACTGACACATTAGAAATTTCTGATCTAATAGCTACTCTCAACGAACTTAATATAACATTATGTTATATATGTTAATATGTTATTAAAGAAATGGTTTAGAGTTCAAGTGCCATCTTAATCTCAGCTGAAGAATGACCATTAAGGCAGAGCCCACAGGTCTTCAGGGAAATACTTTCATCTTTCAAACACATAGCTACATGTATATACCATTGTTAGTTTTCAAATGCTATGAAGCGCTCAGACCATTACAGCTTCATCTTTCTGTGGCCTCATCTGAAGAGGATTTCAGTAATGCAGAAAAGTATCAATAAGTACAGATTCATAAGGAGAATGTGAGCTGTAGGAAGAAGTTTCCCACCCCATCATATTTTCTGGCTGAACCACACAGGCTGCATTACATACAGGGCTGATGGTCCTGATTGTCCAGATGTGTTCAGGGTCTGGAGGTAAAGAGTCAGGGAGAGGAAAAGCATGCCATTGGCAGTGCCTCTTCCAGCCCAGCTGCAGAATATATTGGAGATCTGAAGAGCAGGGAGGAAAGAAATCCTTCTCCAACATCCACCCAGCCTTTGCGGTTCAACTTCTTGGGGGCCCACCCGACTTTGCTTTCAATCCACTCCCAATGCCACGGATGCAGCAGTACACAGAATGGTTCTCCAGAGCGGGACTCAGGGGCACCCTGCGCGCACCCCATCCCGCATACTAAGCTGCTCAATGAACTTTAACTACAGATTTGAATCAGAGCTTATAATCGTGATTTGTCTTTAAAATAATGCCCGACAGCCACACGCATTAGGGGAGAAAGTCTGTGAAGGAGATCTGTATCTTCTCTTGAGCCAAGCTGCTAATATCCTTTTAAATAGCAACTTATCTGACCTACAAATTTTCAGAAAACAGCATATTTCTTCTCCACCCTCTTAAAATGCCAGTTATCCTTACACTGACCTCAGCAGTAGAGCACCCTAATGCTTTGGAGAACAGTCACTCCTCTCACATGCACAATGATACTCCCTCAGTAGAAGTGAGCATCTTTTGGATACAATGACTGCCCTACATACAGTCTTTCATTCTGCATGTCTTGGCATGAGACAGGAAAGAGAACTGCTTCCTGAGGTTAAACACAACCAAAAGGAAGACTAGATAAAGCTCATACTGAGTGGAAGTAGACTGCAAGATTTTTGCGTGGTTACTCTTGAAAGTAGAGGCTAACAAATAAGCAAAGTATGTGTGCATCTGAGCAGATGTGGGCTGGAACATCATCCTCAGCCATGCAAATATAGCACTTGCTTCCTTCTTTGGCCATGTTCATGCTACTAAGCAGAAACCATTTGCTAACCACACAGCAGTGGCATTCACATTAGCAGAAAACCAGACTCCTCGTCTCTTCCTGCTTTGATCAGCAGTTACTGCCCACAGGAATAAACAGAGGGTTGTGTTCTTCACTTGCTCCACACAGGGTCTGCTGTTGTCACATAGACATCAGTGGCAGCAAGAACAGGCCAAGCCTGTTCCAGAATAGCCATTTGTCCTCATGTAAACCTGTCTCCCCAATAGAGCAGCAACATGCACAGCAAGGAAAAGACAATTCAAGGAGGGTTTCCCCTTTCAAATTGTGATCTGGAAGAACAAACATTCTAAAATTTAAAAAACAAAGCTTGCCATATCCCTTTTTGATCATCTGGAGATTGAACATAAGCTCTCCTACGTCACCGGCAGCGGATACTGGCATATCTGCTACAGAACATGCTACTGAGGGAAACTATTTACTGCTAATAGAACTCCCAAATCCCTTGCAAATTCATTGTCCCTTTCAGAAGAGGGTTACAGAAATCTTAGAGCTCTAATCCAAATTATTAATAGTCCATATAGAATACTGCGTAATAATTCAGAAAATAGTCACTTGCAACAAACAGCAAATGGAAACTGGCTACTTTAAAGCATATTTTGACAGCTGCTAGCATCATTCAACACGACAAATGAAAGAATTTGCTCAAAACAAGAAGAATAGGGCAGCTAAAATAAGTCTGTAATAACAAAAGGGTTGTCTCTTGTGAAAGCTCTGATTTTCTCCTCTCCTACGTCTTCTTCAGTTATTGAATGCAAACACACTGCTAGGATGGGTGTCAGGAGAGGGAGCTGCAGGAAAAATTCTGTGAGCTGTATACTTTTCAGGGAAGTTTAATTAATGGTGTTTCTGAGAAGAATTCTGATTGACAGGATTAGTGCCAGCACTAAAAGTTACTATTTGTGGATCCTGGAGCTCACAGCTCCCATAAAAATAAAGCAGTTTAGAAAAGAGCTTTGTGCAAATGAAGGCATTCCCTCAGCGGGGAAGGTTCATGTGAACCTCTTCTGTGGCTTCCCTTCACATGGGTTTTTCCATGGAGATGGGATAGCAGAAAGTCCCTGGAGAACACCCTCCCCTGGGTGCAGAAGGTTTGATTCAAGTTTTCTAGGTTAGTCCTTGAGGAACATTTCTATAATGAGCCAAAAATCAAACTCTAAGAATGAATGTTCCCAAACTTTGTGGAGGGGAACATTTGGTTCCACTTTCTTTGCTTTAGGATTTATTTCAGGTTTGTACTGAATACTTTTTTCTTTTAGTTTTCCAACTCATACCACCTTCCTGCTAAGATAATCTTCTAGTATTATCCTAGTGACACTCAGCCCAAAACACAATTTGACTGCTCTAATCTCTTACAAGAACTTGGGACAAATGATTAAATTGACCACAAGCACTGCATTTTATTTGATTATTGTTAAATCTTTAAGTACTAACCCAAGTAAACCATCTTTTAGAAGGGGTAAAGCATTACATGCCAAAACAAGAAACAGGAAATAAGCAAATGCTGCTCCATTCCAAAAGCAAGGGAAGGACCACAGCATCCCAGTTCACACAGGAAGCACCCACCAGTTTGCTGAACCGTCTCCCAGAAACTGTGAAATGGAAAAAGAAAAGAAGAAAGGTGATTCTTCCTGCTTACTCCATCCCTCTCAATCACCTTCCTCAGACAGGATAAAGTAATTCAGATACAGCGACTTCTTCCCAGCAATTTTCAGGTACCTCATTTGCATCACATCTTCACTTTCTTGCCCCATCTTTTCCCCACTCTTCTCCTGCTTTCATGTCCATCATGCCTCCCCCACCGTACTGTTCTCTAGCTTCTTTGTTGCTTGCTCCTGCTCACATTCTTTCTACATCAGACTTTAACCAATGGTTTGCCCCAGATCCTATTGCCCTGCTTCCCCGTACTCCTTATTGCTAGCCTCCTGATATCTGCTACCTCTCAGTTTCTTGTCCTCATCCCATAGTTCACCATGACAGCAAACTTTATCACCTATGAAAGGTTAACATGGCAAGCACCTTTTCTTAAGTAGTGTATGTGTTCAGTCCCACCATGGTCATTTTGGATCAGGGAAAATATTTGCAAATACTATGAGGCAGAAATCCGAAATTAGTGAGAAGTCTTCAATTATTTCTTAAGAACTCTCCGAACAAATTTCATAAGTATCATGCTCACATCATAAGCATCACAACAGATGTCAACCGTTCCACGTATTATGATAGATCTACCTTAGCCCAGACTGGCACATACCATCTTATTTATATTTCACCTGTTTATGCATTTCTCAAGAAGTATAAAACAAGGGAAGAACAAATTGGTCCAGATAAGAGTCACCACAGAAGTTTTTCCAGAAATCTCCAATGTCTCTCAAATCCTTTTTGGGCCTTAAAAAATGCTTGGATAGCATTATTTCTTCAGATTATAATCGTTCATACGCATTTGTCCTTACCTTTCTGGCTTCTAACTGAAGCAAGATGAGCAGAGCTAAACTTCCACAGAGGAAAAATATCATAGTACACCAAAATGCTACTACTTATTCAGGAATAACCAGTGCAAATAACTGTTTTTTAAAGTTGCTGTATTATATATGGAAAGCTTGCAAATCATGCATCGCAAAGACAGTCCCAATAGTAACATTATGGGTGATTAATATATATAGTTATATCTTCTTCCACAGTCTGGTTCCAGTGACCCAACAAACCACTACTTTTGTTCTAGCTACTACATTTCTGTCTGGGAATAACTGTAGCTTTGATGCTGTCAGCTCCCACTGCTGCTGGCCATGTTTAGTATGGATGGCTGGTACATGAACCTTTAAGGCTACAGTGTTACTATCTCAACTTGAATTAGCTTAAAAATGCCTGCAGAAAGTACCATATACTCCTGAATACTCAAGGGCCTCTAAATGTCCACACAAAAACTTGAATTTTGGTCCACTCAGGAAACCAGATTGATTGTTACAGATGGACACCATCTTCTCCACTATACAAGTAAGCAGCTCTGTCACAACATGCTGAGAAATTAATCGTCACCCTGACTTCTTCCTGTTCTGCCCCGTGGATGGAGGAAATGAAGTTGCTGGACAAGGCATAGCAAGCATGTCTATTTTCTAACTTTTCACCTAATGTGCAAACACAAAAACTGGCAGTTTGCAATCAATCATCTAAAGAAAAACTGAGGCTGCTTGTCAACTTCAAACACTACCTGTGTGCTCAGTGATACCTGAGCTTTGCCAAACCCACTCCATTTATTTTAATTAACTACAACTCATAAATTCAATATGCAGTTTAAATGTCTCCTCGCTTGGCAGCCATATAAACAGCAAGGAATGTGCACATTAAAAAAAGTTATCCTGGTCACACCTATTACTTTTCCAAAAGGAAGTCTGTGCTCAGGTACTGTAGATGAGAATCTAGATGACTGAGCCCTAGCTACTTGTTTAGACTGTTAGCCTTGCTTTCAATGCTAGGAAATATTACATAAAATCCATGTAACACATACAAGCTAAGTGCAAATGATGAAAGAAATCAGCAAGGCAAAGGAGGCCAGAGAGCTGTTGTGATGGAAGAATAGCAGCTGGGAAAACTGAAGTCAACCCAGCTATGTTATTTTTTAATTAAAAATAAACATGGGCTTTGTTGCCAAGGGATTGGTTAGCATTCCACTTAAAAAGAAAGAAAAAAAAAAGGGAATTTTGTTTTACTTCATTCTCATTCCCCTCCTAACCTCCATCCCCTCTTCTCCCCCCAAAAAGTATTTATAGATTTTGCAGAAAAAACATGGTCATAAAATTTAGGTCAGTTTGCAGTACCACACAGAGCCACCTATTTTTAAGGCATTCTCTTTCTCTCACATGAATACCTCCTTGATTAAAAATAGTCAGAGACTATCATTTGTTAATTATTTTGTCTTCACTGCTGACCTTCTTGCTAGCTATACAAGTATGTATGACTGCGCTGCCTGAGACTGCATGTGTGTAAATGATAAAGGCCCTCTTTGGATAGCCCTTTTAATGAAGGTTTCAGCAGACCCACATTAATCCTTCCAAGTTCAGCCTTGCTTCTCTTCAACCAAGTACTAAAGCAGCTTTCATTCATGCCTGGATAGGGGTTTGTCCTATTTTTTTATGGAATTTGCTTGTATCCAAGACCACTAAAGGTCTTACACTGGTTTTTTTGCAGTCCTCACTTCACAAACAGGAGTGTGAAGTCACTAGCAGAGAAAAACCAAAGAATCCAAAGACTCAGTTCAGGCTTTTCGTACATTCCAGGGACTCAAAGATTAACTACCTCTAAAGGCTGACTACCTCATTAGCCTCTCTCCGCTATGTTTTTCGTTCATCTATCTTATACATTTCTTGTGTGCTTTTATTATGCTTGACCTCAGAGAAGCTTTCTGCTACCGAGGTCTTAGCCGCAGACCAGCCTTATCGTAATTATTTCTCCACACTGCTTCCACATCACATTTCCAAATCTTATCTTGCTTAATCAGCTTTTACTTTCTCTCTCCCCATCTGCTTTACTAGTTATTTACATTTTGTTTAAGATGTTTTAGGCCATAATTCATATGAAATACATATCCAGAGGCAGTTGCAATTGTTCTGATAAAACACGTAGGAACTGATGGGGCAAACCTCCCCCAAAACAGACCAATGAAATTGAAATTTTCTATAGAAATATCCATCTTCAACAGAGTAAAGGTATCAGTTCTGGTTGAATCAAAAAAAGGTCTATCTAATGATTAGTCATTGAGCTGACTGGTGAGAAAAGAGAATTCAGGTGAAGTAAAAATACTTGCATATACCTCCTGCATCTCAGATAAGTAACATCATGTACAGCAAGTCACCAGCCTAAGGGCTGTTCTGGAGTAGGACTTGCTTGCATCTATGTGGAGTCACAGAATCACAGAATGGTAAGGGTTGGAAGGGACCTCTGNGACACCCACCCTTCAGATATTTACAAGCAGTAACAAGATCCCCCCTCAGTCTTCTCCTCTCTAGGCTGAACAAACCCAGGTCTCTCAGCCTTTCCTCATACGAGAGGTGCTCCGGTCCCCTGATCATCTTTGTAGTAGCCAGTTCCCTGTCCTTCTTGAACTGGGGAGCCCAGAACTGGACACAGTACTCCACATGTGGGCTACTAGGGTGGAGTAGAGGGGGAGGATAACCTCCCTCAACCTGCTGGCCACACTCCTTCTGCTGCACTGGAAGTCTAACTTTTTATTCAGTGCAGAGCAGCTCTAAAAAGAGTCCTGAACAGGAACAGTGCAGTACAGGATTGTCAATGCACCCACATTTTCACAAAAGAAAGATCCAACCCCTGTCCCAGCTGCAGAGTGGTATTTAAACCTTCCATCTTGCAAGGAGACCTAGCCAATGGATTAGACTGAAAGTATCTCTCTCCCTGCTTTTCTGCTTTATGAGGTCTTTCTATGCACCACATTACATTTCCAGAAAGATTCTGAATTTGTGAAAACAGAAACAGAAATAATTTTTCACCCAGCTCTGGTCAGTATCTGCTGACTCACATCCAGATTCCTCTAGTATCTGAATCTTCCATTGACTCCAGAGAAAATTTGTGGTTCACCACAGAACACAAGGTTAGCTAACTAAATAGCATAATACATATTATTTGCAATGCAACAGTAAGCACAGGAGAAAGAGGATACTGGATTGCAAAACTTTTTTCTTATGCTTTGCATATTTTTTGGAAGAGGAAAGAAAACCTCATTAGGCAAAGCAATGTATTTGTTTTGTCTCAAGGACATTGGCTCACAAAGAAATGCTGCTGCAACTAGTGACAGTTCAAGTCATTGTTGCCCAAACCATATTAAAAAAACATTAAAAAGCCTTTGGAACTCAAATGTTATTCCTCATCCCAACCAAATGTAAATAATTCAACAGCTTAGTGACCAACAGTACACAACAGAGAATGACTTTTCTGGGTAATTAAGCATTGAAACAGAGCTGAAACTAATTCTGTGAGCATTAATTCTCTTTTTTGGCAACACAAAATTGGATTCAGCATTAGAAAATAAGGGGCGGGGGGGGGAATA